>MU228071.1:1559128-1574488 GCA_018584345.1 Thuja plicata
ATTTTATTTAATTAAAAGAGAGATTAAATCTTTTAATTAGATAAAAATGATCAAACCTTAGGAAATATTGAAATAATTGAATAATTGAATTAATTATAATTTGATCAAGGAAATTGATTTGAATTGAAAATATTCCAAAGCATTGATTCAGAAATTTGATAAATTTATAAAATAATAAATGGGGCCCAAAGTCTAGGCGACCATTTTAGGGTGCATACAATACATACATTGATCAAAATGCTTCAACCATTGATCAACTAGTCATTCTTACCGATGCAATCCACTCATAGAATGTGGATGTAGAAAAGGAAATTGAAGAACGAGCAGAGAAAAAGTATCAATATAAATTGACCAAGAAAATCAGCCAAGAAGTGGCAGAGAACAAGATAAAGCTGTCTGAACAAGTAAATGAGTTAGAACCTATCATTTCAGAAGCAATCACCTTAGTTCAGAAGTTAAGCACATTAGATAAATTCACTAAGGAGAATAGTGAAAAGATATTAAAAAATAGATGCATATCTTAATTCTAGTGCTCAAAGTCTCTCAACAAATGACAATGCAATTTAGTTGCATTATGCAAAGGTAATGGAAGCAAAGAAGTTGAGACTTCAAATTCAAGAGGCAGAATCAAAGTTTAGAGATGAGGCAACCGAGCTATAGGCTCTATTGCTACCCAATCTTACAACAAATGACAATGCAGCTCAATTGCATTATGCAAAGGTAATGTAAGCAAAGAAGTTGTGACTTTAAATTCAAGAGGCATAATCAAAGTTTAGAGATGAGGTAACCAAGCTATAGGCTCTACTGCTACCCAGTCTTACACTACTGCAGCAACATATGACAATGGCAAGACAATTAATTGTAACCCTGGAGATGTCTGTCACCGACAACATCTATGATATGCACACAAGGATCACATTGGAGCAAATGGCCCTTGAACACCTTCAAGAGAAATGGGAGAAGATGATGGAGGACATGAACAACTCTCACTCCCACATTTTGACAAGTTGTAAGTGATTACACCTTTGCCCTTACTATCAAAAAAGGGGGAAAATGATATGATGCAAGGGGATACAAGGGGTAAAATGATATGAATAGATGAGAAAATGATATGATAAAGATGATAAGGTGAAAAGGGAGAATAATATAAAGGTAAGTGTACATACATATACTTATACTATAATGGCATATACATAGGGGGAGTCATAATGTCAAGGTGAACACATGGTGTACATTACTAAACATTTTTAGTATTTTGCACATATCAATTTTTGACACTAATGTCAAAAGGGGAGATTGAAGACATATTTTTGCCATTAGTATGAAAGGAAAAATAATTTTGAAACCGTCGGTAACACCAACACCAAAAGACAGGTTTAGTGCAACCCGACAGACAAGTTCAAGGGAACTCGACGACACAGTGCAACCCGAAAATGTTACAAGAGGAACCCGAAAGAGTAACCCGACAGTGCAATCTGACAGAGGAACCCAACAAGCAGATTATAGTGTAACCCGATAAGCAGATTACAGTGTAACCTGACAAAATAGATGACAGAGGAACCTGATAGACTATAGAGTAACCCGAGCACCAGTCTACTAAGAGATAGTTAGAATTCTGAGAAATGTGGATCTGATTTCCATGTCAGATAAAACACTTGTGTTTTATATTTAGCTTTTTAATTAGCTTTAAATCCATTTCTTCAGGGACAAGAAATGTAATTGTAATTGTTTTAATCAGTCTAGCTAATTAGAAATATGCAAACTAGGAGATCAAGGTCAAGTTGTAAACCTTTGATCATAGAGTTATCATTGTAATACGTGAAACTAATTTAGGTCAAACTCATTGTATAAATAGATATGTAATCAATCAGAACATGTGTGTGATGATGATTGTAGCCGAGGAGCACATCTATGGATCAGACTGAGATTTTTATGCAGAAGAACAACAAAAGATGAAATAGGTTATCAAGAACCAAATTCAAGGCTACTGAGCAGAACAAAGGTATTGATCAATCACTATAGGTGATAAATATACATGTAATCTTTATTGGATTTGTAATCAACAATTCTAGATTGCATAAACTCAGGTCAATGAATATTTTTGACTATATTCTAACAAGTGTAGAAAATAGAAGAAACCCTTGAGAAAGGTGGATTTAACAATACTTTGTAAATCTCTTAACTGAGTGCACACTAAAACAGTGTTGCTAAATCTCTTAACAGAGTAGACCTTAACCAGTCTCTACATGATACTCCTAACAGGGTAGATCATCAGAAGTGATCAAAATTGTAAGTCTTAACCGACCCCTTCCATTCTGCATATAGTGAAGCTTTGTGGGTTTCATCCCCACTGCAGGTTTTTTTTCCTTCTAACAGGGGTTTTCTGCATTACCAAATCTTGTGTCATGTGTCTATACATTTCATGAATGTTTCTATGAATGTTTACATGATAATTGAGTTTATTATTTGATATAACATACACAAAAATAGAATAACATATATGGTTGGTAATACAATTGATTACTAAAATGATTAAGGTTAAGTGATAAAAGTTTGAAGGGTACTGATTCACCCCTCCCATCTTAGTACACACCATTCTATTATTTCCAACAAGGAAATGATGGTAAAGAGTTCAAAGGTACTTGATTTAACATTGGCTTGAAAGGAAATGGGGGTTTTTAGTGTAAGGAAGAGAAGAAATTTTCTCGTGTGAGTGAATAAGGTGGACCATCTACTATTGAATCTGACAATACTCCTGAAAATGGGGAAACACTTATGCTCTGAAAGTTGAAGGTGAATAAGAAGGAAAAACCTTATCAATAGAAGAGTTTATTCAGAACCAGATGCAAGGCTGGAGCTAACTGTTGTAAGGTGATAGTGGATAGTGGTACCACTGACAACTTAGTATCTAAGGAGATGGTACAAAATCTTGGTTTGAGAATAATTAAGCATCCAAGTCCTTATAGGATTGGTTAGTTGCATGATAATTATGTGGTAGAAGGGAACAATGCATAATGAACTTTTGCATTGGTTCGTATAAGGACGCAGTATTATGTGACATAGTGGTTATGAGTGGATGTTATGTTTTACTTGGTAGACCTTGGTAGTATAATAGAGAGGTTGTTCATGACTGTAAACAAAATTTAATTACCATTAGGGAGATGGAAAGAAGTGTAGATTGCTTCCTTTGATGGATAAGGAGAAGGAGGTGAAGAATTTAAGTCTTTGCAAAAGGTACGAGTTAAGAGAAGACTCAAGGAATGAGCCTAAGTTTGGATCTGATGGTGAGGTAGATCTGAGTCATTTGCTAGACCTGGTTGATGGCAAAAGGAAGGTTGTGCAGGTTGCAGATGAGGAGAATTTGTGGAGGAAGAATAAGTATGGATTACTGCCCCTTGTTCTTTCAAATTTTCATGAGATGATCTCATGGAAAATGTTTTTCGTACCTTGGTTGTCTAATGCAAGATAATCTTGGGTCCTTGGTAATCTTGCATCATCCAAAAACATTTGTTTAACTCATGGACCTTTGTTACGAGTTTTGTGTTTGTTGTTATGTTCTTGGTCACTATTTGATTGATTGTTGTCTCGATGGAGTTTTATTGATCTTCTATGGGTGCGATTGTGATATGGTATTCATGGGGTCATTGTGAATCTTTACCTATGATACCAAATCATTTGGAGTTATCGTGCTTGATTTATGATGGATTTTTGACTGGGTTTTAGAAGAAGTTTATGGTTCCAGGCAGTTTTATGAGATTCTATGATTGGTCGAGCAGCAAAGGTGTTTGAAAGGAGTGATGAAAAGTGTTTGTTCATTGTATTTTTTGGAGTTGAATTCTATGATCATGATTCTCGAGATGGTGTGGTTTGAGAGATCTTGTTGATTCTCTTTCGGTTTGTTGTTGTTCTTCATGACACTAGTTCTATGAGTTTACCAATTGATTGTTGGAGGTTGCGATCAGTGTTTTCGACCGTTAGAGTTGAGTGTCATGATTTTCTAGAAGGATTTATTTGTGGTCAACTTGGTTGTTGGATTGATCCTTGTGAAATAATTAAATATGGTATTTAATTGGGGATTGGGTCAACTTGGTCTAATACATTTGTCTTAGGTTATGTAACATCTTGAATGCTGAGTTGTTGGTGGTTTTGTATAAATGTAATATTTTTTATGAGTTGAAGAGAGGGGGAAAAGATAATTTATCATCCTTGAGGGTGATTTTTTTGGGATTTGGCAGATCAAAATGTAGTTTTGAGTTGATTTTCTTTGTATTTGGCCATAACCAGGAAAGCCTTACAACCCGACGTGTATGAAGAAATTTTAATGAATAAAGTTGTTGTTTGGATACAAATCTAGTTTTTATTGTTATCTCTTGTTGTTTTCCGATGTGTTGACTCTTGATGCAAGGTTGGACATCTCTTTTGGGGATTTATCCTCCTTTGACTGCATCAGGTGGTATCAAAGCAAATCTTGGAAGGTAGTTATGAGTTGGAAGATTAATAACTCCTTTGAGGATTCCTAACTCAAATTAATCTTCCTTTGGGGATATCTAACTCAAATTAATCTTCATTTTACATCTCATTTTGGGATTTCTAACTCAAAGTAGTATTCCTATGGGGATTTATCCTCTCTGATACCACTTGATGTAGTCAAGAGAGGAGAAATCCCAAAAGGAGATGTCGAACCTTGTAGAAAGAATCAACATAGAGGAAAACAAAAAATATATATAAGAACTACAACATTTATATGTAAAAAACAAATTTATACATCAAAATTTCTCCATACATGCTGAATTGTAAGGCCTTCCCAGTCACGGCCAAATACAAAGAAACTCAACTCATAACTACATTCTGATCTGTCAAACCCCAGAACAATCACCCCCAAGGATGATACTTGCTCTTTTTCCCCTCTCTTCAACTCATACAACACCAACATGTCAGCATTCAAGATGTTACATAATCCAACACAAATGTATTAGACAAAGTGGCCTAATCCCTAATTAAATATCACATTTAATTATTTCACAAGGATCGATCTTGTTGGAGCTTTTTCTTGCAGAATCTTATATAGTAGCAATGCTTTACTCTATGAAACAAAATTTTTGATTATGTCAAGAAACAAGCCCAATTAAAGAGGATCAAGTCCTCCTTCACTTTGAGCTCCACAAGCTCAGGCGGGTGTACCTAACTTCTGCCTTCAACATTGAGTAGTTTTTCAAACATACAGACATAAGAAATGTAAATGATAACAATTTGTGTAAGGATTTGATGGGAACCACACAACCACCAACATGTCAGCATTCAAGATGTTACATAATCCAATACAAATGTATTAGACAAATTGGCCTAATCCCTAATTAAATATCATTTATTTCACAAGGATCGATCTTGTTGGAGCTTTTTCTTGCAGAATCTTATATAGTAGCAATGCTTGACTCTGTGAAACACAAATTTTGATTATGTCAAGAAACAAGCCCAATTAAAGAGGATTAAGTCCTCCTTCACTTTGAGCTCCACAAGCTCAGGTGGGTGTACCTAACTTCTACCTTCAACATTGAGTAGTTTTTCAAACATACAGACATAACAAATGTAAATGATAACAATTTGTGTAAGGATTTGATGGGAACCACACAATCTAACATATCAGACCAGTGCCTTATCCAATGGGTATGGAGTCACTTAATATGCAGAGATCTTTAATAACAAAGATACATCAAATGTAAATCCTACAAATGATCACTAAATCTGACTATGCCTTACATAATCCATTCACACTTCTTACAAGCAGAAATAACCGTTAAATATGTTACAACCATATACTCACTGAAACTACCTCAAGGGTTTTAATTCTCTCCTTGAAAGAAACCTTAAAATAGTTTGACACTCTGCCTTACAAAGTGATGGACTTTAATGTCAATCAGAATGAGTATATAAGCTGGAACATAGACAACTATTCAATCAGATCACACAAATGACGGGAATTATAAACATATATTGATATAAAAGCATCAATTACATATGAAATTAGAACCAAGGAGACCATTGATTGTCTCAATCGAAATATGGAGAGCTTAACAAGCCTTTTGTGGCATAAAATTTCTATCCCTCCAAAGTGATCTTGGAAATCCTTTTATAGAAACAAGGACTGCAACAAGCTTTATATCTTTTAGGGTTAGGGCTTAAAGAAATTAGATTACTACATGATAGAAGAAATTAATTCAATTCAACAACGAAGTAGCTCTATCATCAGCAAGTTGAGACCCTTCTTTAATTCGTCCTGTTGAAAAAATATATGATCAAGCAGCCATCCATCTTGGGAAACTGAAGAAAAAAACCCTAAAGAAGGAACAATGAATATAATGTTTTATTTTCAATAATCACCCTAGGAATATTTGGCCCTTTAGAACTGTAGAACACCAACTAACCCTTCTTGAAAATCTCAGGACCCTAAGAACATATATGATCTTTATTTATACAACTCTGGAAAAGACCCTTCATTAATGACATAAGATAGAGATAGGGCTTGAAAAGGATTAAGAAACTGATCATAAACACTATAGAAACATTCTTCACATAAATGCATTTAACACTTCCCAACTTTCCTTCACACAACATCCAACAACTATACAAACACAACTCAGAAGATCAAATTCATCGATTAAATGCTCCGCAACAAAACGACATAGTTTGCCGCTTTGAAAATGCTGAGAAAGGATTTAAATATTAGAATATTGGTTACAATGGCTAGAGGTGGCACAAAAATATCAATCAATGGCCCAAATTTAACCTTTATACAACTTTAAAATATCACCATAGATCACTTTTTAAGTTACCCGCGAGTCAACGATCAGATTTGGACATGCGTCGCTCCATCACGATGACTTGAACAATATCTCTCGATCAACTTCCCCTTTGAGGATTTGCATCGACTGTTAGATCTTCTTTGATATGATCCTATGATAACCTAACTGCAGTTATAACCTGGTCCCACCAACTGCTATGTGACACTTCGTTGCAATGTCTTAAAGACTAAACTTTGATCAATCTTTTCTTTAAGGCATAGCGTGAACCGTTAGATCAAATCGGATCAAATGATCATTAATTCATCTATAATACCAACCACTTTCCATGTGTCTGATTGTCGTAAAGCCTTTAAGACTAATTTCCTTGCATATTTTGACTAAGGCTTAGCATCCATCATAGATAATATCACATCTGACGATGCTGGAAGATCGCTGCTAGCTTTGAAGGATGTTGAACTCATGATGTTAGAATGGACAGATGGTGCCATGACATGATGCCTCGATGATTAAACTAAGCACATCTTCTACTTTGAGGGATAGAGACAACCGTTGGATGAAAAGAATTTGCTTGACACCTGGGAGAAATAAAGGCTTGCGGGGACTATAGAACTTATGAAAAATTAAAGTGGACCCCATGCATGACATAGGAAATATTAAAATGGCCCTGATCAATGACCTAAGACCCATGGATTTAAAGACCTAAGTGGTTCAAAAAGTAACTTCATTTTATAACGTAGACAACATACCTAGGGTTTATGACCAAAATGATGTCAAGGGTTTTACAAGCGACCTTAGGGCTTAAGAACTAGACCTAAAACATCATGAAAAAGTTAAATATCTAGCATGAGAGAAAACTATTTTCAACCCTAACCAGGCCCAAATCAATATACATGCCAAATGGAGAAAATATGACCAACAGTGGCTCTGATTGAGGATTTTCTTGATTACAAGATCAAGGCAAGAATTTATAGCTCTGTGAAAAGCAGACCAGGGACAAGACAAAACTCTGCAGTGAAAACTCAGGAATATATAAAAATGTACATCCTACATAAAATGAGCACACCTAAAACCAAATACATATATACATGACTACTGTGCATGGAAAGAAACCTTAGTTAAATAAAGGTTTTAGGAATTGTCCATGCACTGGCAATTCCAATACCTTATCATCCAGATTTATCAAGAAATATAAATCCTTACCATGTGTCTGATGAATAACATAAGGCCCTAACCATAAGGACTCAAACTTTTTATGCTTCTCTTTGTCTTCAGCTTTAGCATTCCACTACAATACCATGTCATCTAGCTGAAACCTTCTATTACTGGCTCTTTTGTCAAACAAATACTTCATTTTTTGTTGTCTCTTCAAGTTTTTCTTCTGTCCCTCTTGTCTAATTTCATCCAATTCAACCAATTGGATCATTCTATTATGCATGGCATCACTTACTTCCAACCCCTCATCCTCACTGAATTTATAAACAAGAAGTAAATTATTCAATGGTAATCTGGCCTACATACCATATACCAATTCAAAAGGGGACTTTTCAGTAGCCTTTTTTCACAGTTACTCTATCAGCCCATAAAGCTAGTTTTAACTTAGAATGCCAAGCTCTCTTGTTGGTTTTCAAAGTTTTCTTCAAAATATACAGAATGCTCTTATTACTAGATTCTTATTATCCATTATCTTGGGGGTGGTATGGGGAAGAGTATGTCATCATAATTCCATATTCATCACAAAAGTACTTAAACTCTTCTGACCTAAAACACATAGCATTGTCCATTATCAATTTCACAGGGACACCAAATCTGGTTAGAACCTTTTCCATTAAAAACTCAATGACAACCTTACTAGTTTCTTTCTTAGTAGGAATTGCCTCTATTCAATTTGTGAAGTAATCTGTGGCAACCAATATCCAACTATGTCCACCACTAGACTTTTCTGAAAATTCCCCAATGAAATCAATTCCCCACATGGAAAAAGGTGCCTCTGCCACTACTAGATTTAGAAATAAAGCACCTGAATACTTCATCTTGGAAGCAAATCTCTGACGTGCTTCACACTTTCGTACAAAATTGAAAGAATCTTTAAATAAACAGGGCCAAAAATAACCAACCATAAGGATCTTGTGAGTAGTAGTCTTGGAAGAATAATGTCCACCACACACACCAACATGCATATCTTTTAGGACTTTTCAACTTGCCATTTATCTAAGCACAACAAAAGTACACCATTTCTATCTTTGAAATATAAGTCTCCCTGTACTAATGTGTATCTTTGGGCTTGCAACCTGAGGGCCCTTTTCTGATTATCAGTCATAGTCTCAGGGCATTTGGAATTTTTGAGAAAGTGTATAATGTCAACATAGCAGGGTTGTCTTTCAATACTAGTCATTGTTAGATCTTGTATTCCTACATTATTTACCTGAACCAAATCCATATTCTCTTCATTCATTAGCTTTTCTAAGCCTAATCCTCATATTAATTTGGTAATATGGATTTCTAAAGTAAACTCTTGAATCCTATTGATCCATTTGCATCATTTTCTAGTAACCTCTAACTGGGTAAGAATGTCCTTCATTGCTGCATGAGGTACCTATGCAATCACTTTTGTACAAACTAGATAAGGTCTAAATGATTTCAGAACTTTAACTAAGGCATATGTTTATTTTTCCATCATCTCATAGTTCAACTCTACAGCTTGGAGAGATTTACTGAAAAATGCAATGGGATGTTCATACCCCTCTTCATCTTTCTGTAGTAACACAACAACGATTTTAAGAAAAGATGCAAAAGAAAATAATGAAAATTGCCTACTGTAATCAGGAGACCTCAAAATAGGTTCTTCTTGAACCACCTTCTTGATTTTCTCAAAAGTAAGTTGTGCTCCTTCATCCCACTCAAACTTTGCATCTTTTTTCAACAATTTGATTATAGGCTTAACAATTTCTGCAAAGTTAATAATACACCTCCTCAAAAAATTAATCTTTCCTAGAAAATATTGTACTCCCTTAATATTATTTGGAGTAGTGACCTTCTAAATTGCTTTTATCCTTTCTCGGTCAATTCTTACTCCTTCCTTTGACACAATGTGTCCCAAGAACTTTCCTTCTGTTACTGCAAACTGACATTTCTTATGATTCAAAAAAATACCATATTCCAAAGCCTTGTTAAAAATATTTTATAAATGATCACGTTGATCCTCTTCTTTCTTGGAATATGTTATCAAATCATCTTGATGAATCACCATAAATAAATCAATAAAATATTTAAATGCAACATCCATAGCTCTTTGGAATGTTGCCCCTACATTTATGAGACCAAATGACATTCTAATATACACATATGTACCCCAAGAGGTAGTGAATGCAGTTTTAAATTTCTCTTATTCCTTTAGTAACACCTAGTTGTAACCTGAAAAACCATCCATCATAGATAATAAAACACAACCAGTAACTTTGATCAACATTGCCTCCATGTTAGGCAGAGAATAATTATCTTTTAAAGATGCATTATTCAAGTTCCTAAAATCAACACAAAGTCTTATATCTCCATTATTTTTCCTTACTACGACCAAATTAGAAACTCGAGTTGAATGTCTTATGGGTTGAATAATCTCTTCAGCCCTTAACCTCATCAATTCTTGTTGCATCTTAGGGGCCAATAATGGGTTGATTATCTCTACTTTTGTCTAAATGAATTGGCATCTAGTTTCAGTGAGATCTCATGTTGGAAAAGGTCTTCCCTATAGGCTTTTAGGTCTTCATATGACCAGGCAAACACATGCTTGTGTTTCCTTAATAATTTTATCAGATTTTCCCTAACATGGGAATCTAACATCTTTCCAATTATACCATTTGAGGTGTTGTTTATGATCCTAAATTTACTTCCTCCAGATCCTCAATTTTAGCATTGATCCAATTTGATAGATAATTATATTGATCATTGAACAATGCTTCTAGTTCTATAAGCCCCTTAGGAATTTTATTAGATCTTAACTGGACAACCTCATTGCCCAAAATAGTATCCCTGTCATCAATCACCTCAACTAAATCATTACAATCTACATGATGGCCTTTATAATGGTCAAGGCATTGAATAAATCTGAGGATATCCTTGTCATCCTCAAAAAATTTCCAGTTGTAAACATTATCGAGCACAACTTCTCTACTCTTAACTTCCATAATTAATACCCCACTAAAGATTAAATCACCATTCTTTAAAGCAACATTGGCCAGGAAATCAACCATTATGGTTTTTGACCTTTCTATCCATTCAATGTTAAAGGCATCGAAAAATTCAATCTGATCCCAAATATCATACTTGTATATCTTTAATCTATCATTTTTTACAGCATACTTGGATCTAACTTGTGCAATTACTAGCTCAAAATCCTCATAAAATTTTAAACATTCAATACCAATCCTAGTAGCAATATTTAATCCCAAAAATAAGTCTTCATATTCAACAGTATTATTGGTACACTAAAAGGTTAACAAGAAAGAGTATTTGAATGTAGTACCTGATGGAGAAATAAATAGAACACCAACTCCTGATCCCTCTTTGGAACAAGTTCCATCAAAGTACATCTTTCATAGGCCACCTTGTTGTGTCTTCATCTCTCCAACTAATGGATCGATATTTTTGCATTGTGGAAAGATCTTCTCAACTTTGAAGTTTTCCATGTCTACATCCATACAACAATTAAGTATATTATCTTGCGCCTTTTCAACAATCACTGGTGTTCATGAATCTCTATACAATTTTAGTTTGTTCCCATTTACTAGGATTGTTGCATAAGATAAGTCTAATTGTACATGACCTCCAATTGCTGCAGCCCACTGTCTAGACAATAGCATACCATAACGGGGTTGGGTATCTGCAACAACTACATCCATTTTGTAAGTTGCTTCAGGAAAGACATCCATCTTAACCTCAAATCCTTATAGAGTTCCCACCATAGGGACCTCTCTGTTGTCCATGGCATAACACCTTCTATAACAAGTGTTAGCATCCATGCCCAATTCCTTCATCACTCCATATGGTATTACATTTTGTAAAGGAGAAAAATGAGGTTTATGGAATAAGAGTGTTTTGGTACTCAAATCACTTATCACCTTTACATTTAATGTTTAGAGTGGAGGGAAAGATAAGATATTCCCCCTTTTATTCTCAAATGCACAAAGGAAGGATCCAAATTGATCAACCCAAAAAGGATCAATGCATAAATGAATCAATCTATTGGAAATAAGAATAAAGAAGGAGATCCTAGGTTTCCCTCTTAAAATGTGGCATGAATGGGTGTAAATGTGTGATATATTTAGAATGATTAAGAATTTGAATTGAAATGAATGATAGAAAAGTACTAACCTTGAAATATTACAGATCAAAGAATGTTGTTTTCTTAGGTCTGTAGACTGTTTCTAGAAAATCTGATAGTTGATCCCGAACCAGAACGCAGAGACGAACAAAACCCAAATTTTTTTTCTATTCTGATGTCATCTTATGAAAAAGGTTGACCCTATACCACTTTTTCCAACCCTTTCCTACATAGATCCAAAAGTGTCCTTGTCCGCATAGTCTGAAAGAAATCTGAAAAGGGTATCCAGATCTGGTCTCAGATCTACAGTCCCACACCTGTACCTGTAAGAAAAAAGGTTTGTTTGTTGTGGGGGAGGGGTTTGACTTAGTCAAACCATGATCTAGGAATTAACCTTGAAATCAATAAAATATAGAATGCTAACAAGTAGTAGAATTCAATCTAATAATGAAGCTATGATATTCAATGGATATGCTAATGTAATTCAAAATGTATGAAAATATGTAAGTATGAAAGCATGGAACCTTAAAAACCATAAACCTTCATGTTTGTATTCTTGAAATCCACCTTGGAATAATGATGAAAGAGTCTTGAGGATGCACAAAGGATCTTGAAGAAAGATCACACCACCATGATGGCTAGATCTAGGGTTTGGAGGATGAATCTTGAATGCTTGAACCAAATTCCCTCAAAGAATTGAAAGATTGAATCCTTGATCTTAAATGGATAACTTGAACACCTTAAATTACTTGAAAACATGTAGGATAATAGATACTTTCTTGAGTTTGGATCACTTGATTTCGCTTGATAATCGTTAGGAGGCTTAGTAGAAAATGAGGGAGAAAGTTCCCCTTTTATATGAAATTAGGGCATAATCTTCTAAGGAGGCCAACATAGGATAATTAAATCACCATTTAAGCCTTTACCCCTAGGAGAGGACCTATATTAAATATAATTTAGGAATCCATGCTTCAAAACATGAAACAGCCGACTCGGGAGCGGGAGAAAACTTTTTGTGAGGACTGACATCTGGGAAACTGAAAGTTCCCGGGATTTGGACCCTGGGACAGGGTTGAGGTCAGCCCTATCATAGGGAAGGGCTGAGGTCGACCCTATCCTAGGTCAGGGTTGAGGTCGACCCTGTCCTAGGAGGTTGACCCTGTCCCTGTATCCCAGAAACAGAGTTCTGCAACCCAGAATGCAAGAATTAGGTCAGGAAATGATAGAAAGAGAGGCAGATCAGGGGGATGATGTGATAGAGGTAAAAAAAATCCCCTAAGGAGGGATAAACACTCTTAACATGGAAGTTCTTCCATTTTAAGATGATACATTAAGCCCCCACTTTAGCGGGAGTACAGAAATCGAACGTGCTCGCGGTAAAGTTAGAAGAAAGAGATCCTAGTGGATTGCAACGAGGTAGAATATCACTAAGTCAAAGACATGAGTCCTTAGACAAATGATTCTAGCTCAACATACATACACAAAGACATGAATTCAAAGAACAATCAATCATAAAAACATACATGACTACATAAGTAAGACAAGAACAACACCAGTGATAAAATAGCTTCATGATCTAATCCTACTAGCATGAAAGCAAAAGAGAGAAAACAAAAAGTGATTACCTCGCCTAGTAAGATGCCCACCTTACTATGAATCACCAAGGAGGGAGATCCCCCAACAGGTTCACCCATAAACTGTGCTTCTAATTGTAAATGCGTCTTCTGACGACTTCTTGAAAAATATCCATAGATCTACGTTCTTGTATCACTATGGAATATAAAATGCGTATCCATTCAGGATTTAGCAACTTATTTGCGTTACCTTTCAAGGATTTAGCATATCATAAAGTAAAAAGGGTGCATATCTCTTCAGGATTTAGCAACTTATGTGCGTTACCTTCCAAGGATTTAGCGAACATAAAAGTAAAAATGCGTGTCTCTTCAAGATTTAGCAACTTATGTGCGTTACCTTCCAAAGATTTAGCATGCTGTAAAATGTAAATAAATGTAAACTATAGTACAAGGGAGACCCTATATATGCCCCCCTCCTTATCATGGCTACCTACTAGGTAGGATAAGGAAGAGTAAGAGAGGATACCTACTTCAAAAGGTAGGGAGATATCCAACTTAACAACAATGTATACCATATTCTTAGCGAAGAGCCTTGACCCTTACATCTAAGAACATAGATAATCGTGAAATGGATATGTCACTTATGGAAAATGGATCCTCAAAGAGGAAGAGATCTTATCAACAAGAGCCCTACCAGAGAGGAGTGCTCAGGATAAAATGTCATCTTCGAAAAGCAAGAGGGACCCAAGATTCAACCATCAAGCTCCTTGCAATGAGGAGAATGAGGAATCTTGGAATGAAGGATAACAAACTCTAACCAACAAGCAAGGGCAAGAGTTTATGGAGAACATAATTTGCACATAAAGAAGAGGTAATGACCTAGGACAATCACCTCTTAAGTAAGAAGGTATCAATGGTCAAAACATATACCTTTATAAGGAAAATAATGTTTGCAACATAAAAAAATGCCACTAAGATAAGGAAAGTAGATCCTTAGATAGAGGTAGAAGGATATAATACCTTTCCCTCCAGAGATGATGGCAAGGGATATATCAAATTATATCAATAGATTTTGTAGCAAAGAGATATCATGTGAGAATTGAAAAAGTAACCCTTGTGAGGGATAACACATTATTCAGTTTCCAAGGTGAGAGATTTATCAACCATGGAAACCTGATGTCCAACAAAAAAAATAGGTTATAAATAAGGACATAGATCCTCAATGCAAACCAAAATTTTCATGTATGTGGATATCACATAATAGATAGATACTGCTTAACCAAGGAAAAAGTGAATCTCAGAAAGACAAAAAATAAGGAGATGAGATCCTTGCCCCCAAGTGTAGGGACAAGGATGAAAGGGGACCTATTATATCACTCACAATGCTATGCAAGACAACGAGCCCCCAAAGATTAGGCTAACATTGTTTACATAATATGGAGTTCCATAATAGGAACATAAATGTTATTTAGAGAAAATAGGATTGAAATATAACTCATTGCCACATGATATATAAATAATTTCACTATCAATGAGCTGCCTAATCTTATAATTTAAAGCTTGATATTCATTAGAGTGATCATGAAATCTATGGTAGAAACAAAAAGGAAGAATCTTCAAGTATAGACTACGTTTATTTTTGTGTTTAGGTCTAGTAATTATCTTAGCA
>MU228071.1:1575360-1589627 GCA_018584345.1 Thuja plicata
TGTACCTCATTAGGGGATCTATCCTTTTTTGTAATAAAAGCCTCATCAAAGTATTCAAAACAAAAATCATACATGTTGAACACAATGAAAAATGTAAATGTTTTTGTATTTTTAAAGGAATTTTGTGGTTTTTATGAATTTTGAATATAAATTCAAGAGCATAAAATAAAACCTACTTCTATCTGCATGCAAGATCTAATATGAAATGCAAATCTAACACCAAAAAGAAAGAGTTGTCTATCGCAGGTTCACCAAAATGTAAAGGAGAAAAATGATGATGTTGGAATAAGAGTGTTTTGATACTCAAATCACTTATCACCTTTACATTTAATGTTTAGAGTGGAGGGAAAGATAAGATATTCCCTCTTTTATTCTCAAATGCACAAAGGAAGGATCCAAATTGATCAACCCAAAAAGGATCAATGCATAAATGAATCAATCTATTGGAAATAAGAATAAAGAAGGAGATCCTAGGTTTGCCTCTTAAAATGTGGCATGAATGGGTGTAAATGCATGATAGATTTAGAATTTTAATTGAAATGAATGATAGAAAAGTACTAACCTTGAAATATTTTAGATCAAAGAATTTTGTTTTCTGAGGTCTGTCGACTATTTGGAAAATTTGACAGTTGATCCCGAACCAGAACGCAGAGACAAACAAAACCCAGAAATATTTTTTCGTTCTGATGTCGTCTTATGAAAAAGGTTGACCCTGTACCACTTTTTCCAACCCTGTCCTACACAAATCTGAAAGTGTCCTTGTCCGCACAGTTTGAAAGAAATCTGAAAAGGGTATCCAGTTCTGGTCTCAGATCTATAGTCCCGCACCTGTACTTGCAAGAAAAAAGGTTTGTTTATTGTGGGGGAGGGGTTTGCCTTAGTCAAACCTTGATTTAGGAATTAACCTTGAAATCAATAAAATATAGAATGCTAACAAGTAGTAGAATTCAATCTAATAATGAAGCTATGATATTCAATGGATATGCTAATGTAATTCAAAATGTATGCAAATATGTAAGTATGAAAACATGGAACCTTAAAAACCATAAAAATTCATGTTTGTATGCTTGAAATCCACCTTGGAAGAATTATGAAAGAGTCCTGAGGATGCACAAAGGATCTTGAAGAAAGATCACACCACCATGATGGCTAGATCTAGGGTTTGGAGGATGAATCTTGAATGCTTGAACCAAATTCCCTCAAAGAATTGAAAGCTTGAATCCTTGATCTTCAATGGAGAACTTGAACACCTTCAATTACTTGAAAACATGTAGGACAATAGATGCTTGCTTGAGTTTGGATCACTTGATTTCGCTTGATAATAGTTAGGAGGCTTAGTAGAAAATGAGGGAGAAAGTTCCCCTTTTATATGAAATTAGGGCACAATCTTCTAAGGAGGCCAACATAGGATAATTAAATCACCATTTAATACTTTACCCCTAGGAGAGGACCTATATTAAATATAATTTAGGAATCCATGCTTCGGAACTCAAAACAGCCGACTCGGGAGCGGGAGAAAACTTTTTGTGAGGACCGACATCCAGGAAATTGAAAGTTCCTGGGATTTGGACCCTGGGACAGGGTCGAGGTC
Source organism: Thuja plicata (assembly GCA_018584345.1). Lineage (NCBI taxonomy): Eukaryota > Viridiplantae > Streptophyta > Pinopsida > Cupressales > Cupressaceae > Thuja > Thuja plicata. Next base: position 1,576,952 of record MU228071.1, read on the forward strand.
AGCCCTATCCTAGGGCAGGGCCGAGGTCAACCCTGTCCTAGGTTAGGGTCGAGGTTGACCCTGGCCCTGTATCCCAGAAATAGAGTTCTGCAACCCAGAATGCAGGAATTAGGTCAGGAAATGATAGAAAGAGAGGCAGATCAGGCGGATGATGTGATAGAGGTCAAATACATCCCCTAAGGAGGGATAAACAATCTTAACATGGAAGTGCTTCTATTTTAAGATGATACACATTTACAGCGGCACCAAAATAAATCATACAATTTTTTACAAGTTTTTTGTTTATCAACAGGGTTACATAGAAAGGATCTACTTGGGAGGGTTCTTGGGTAATACTATTACCCACATATAAGATAGGTATTTCTTTCTCATGACTAACACCTTTCATTTTTCTCTCCCTTATATTATCAATAGGTGCATCAACTATCCCCTTGAAAAATGATATTGCAGCCTCTCTATGTTCCTTTATTTTTAACATTTCAATCAAGGGAACTGAAACTTTCATTTTTGTAAGATCATGTTTCATATTAAATGTAGGTAATCCAAAAAATATATCATCTGTGCTCTTTCCTTTGCTTCCCTTTTCAATAAAAAATTGCTTATCAACTTTTACCTCCTTATTTTCTCCTTGAGCAGAAGAAGACTCTCCTTGTTTTGCACCTTCCTTCTTATTTTCATCTTTTCTTTGAGATCCTGCAACAACCTTTGAGGCACTTTCTATAATGAACACCAAGACAGGCTTACCTTGACTAGGCTCTACCCTCCTATTTCTCAAATTGTAAGCACTCCTATATTGATTTATTTCTTCTATGGTCAAAGATCCTTTCTCCTCTTCACTAGGAAATCTAAAATGATGTTCTCTATCATCACCTGAAGTATAGATAGCATTTTGTAGCAGAGTATCAGTTTCATCATTTGAATCAAATACAACTTGTTTATGGTATCTTTGGAAATGTTCTCTCTTAGTATCTACATCTGTAATTGGTTCCTCATCTTCAGAAGACCACATATCATTATGCTTGTTCATAGTGAACATATTTACCATAGGGTCCTCTTGTTCCAGGCCCATCTGCTCACTGCTATCCTTCATTTGTTCAGCTGAAGCTTGGGAAATAACACATTGAAAAGAAGATTGGGGCATATTGCAAGCAAGACACCAAGGGGTATTTTATACATTGTGTGCAACATTTCTTTTCAAAGGATCAAGGGTTAACTTAGTCTTCTGGATCTTCTAATTTTCAACAATAGGCCTGCCATCTTTCCAATTTGTCTTTTATGGCATATCCCTCAAATTTAGGAATTTATCATACCTCTAATATTGATACCTATTTTCATGAGGAGCCTATTTATTTTTATCAACCTTGGTAGAAAGGCCTTTTACTTCACTTACCAATTTATCCACCCTATCCTCCTCCTTAGCAAGTTTACTTGTTTGTCCTTTTATATCCTTCCACAACCTTCCATCTTCTGTCTTTCCCATTGTCCCAAAGGCTTGTCTATTGCTTTCAATGTTTATAGCCATTTTATAATCATCCCTTAGACTATATGGAATCTTATACCTTAAAAGGTATGACATGTTTCCTTCTATAACATTGAAGTATGTAGTTAAACATACTTGCTCATCTAGTCTTAAAACCTGAAATAACTTGTTCATGGCCTTTTGAAACCTATTATTGAAATCTGCCATACTTTCATTTGGGAACTTCTTGATATTATTAAATTCATTCAACATAAAACATGAATTAACATGTTCATGATATTGTTCCCTAATACATCCAAAAATCTCTTCCCAATATGCTAAACTATTTTTAGGTAAACTACTATACCGTTCTCTAGCATCTTCATCCAAAGATTGAACAAATAATATCATGAGTACATCCTCATGATCAATCTCAAAGTCAATCATCTTTTCAGTGAATGCTTTAAGGTTTCCTTCACAAGTTATAGTATTATTTCCACTAAACCTAGGGAATTTATCTCTTACCTCAATTGGAATGACATTTGGGTAACCAGGAATGCCATCAAAGAACAATCTGAGATACCTATCTAAATGGATAGGTCTCCTTTGAAAATTTGCAGCAACATGAGCTCCAACTGCTCGTATTGCAGATCCCTAATTTGTTGTGTTGTTTGATACAATAGTAGAATGGTGACCACCTAAAATTTTTACACCTTGAGCTAGACCAAGAGTCTGATTACTTTGACTAGGACTAGCTACTTGTGTAGCACTTTTTGTTGCAGTATAATCCCAACAATTTTTGCTTCCAACTCATCCTTTTTCTAATTACTTGGAAAGTTCTTCCTTGACCCTCCCGACCTCCTCTAACTCAAGATATGGCTGTTACATCCCACTTAAAGGAACCTCCTTTGGTTTTGGCTCTTCAATGAACACCAGCTGCCTTCTGCTTTCCCTTATTCTCAGGGTCTTGAGTAACAAAGATTTGGCAGATGAAAGGTTTCTCTTCAACCCTCTTAGGTCATTGAACATTATTTATTATCATTTGTCTCAATAATTTCCTTTTTAAAAGATCAACCTTAATTTTCTTTTGTCTTATCTGATCTTCCTTTTCTTTGTTTCTATGTTGTGTGATGATAAATTGCTCTTGGATTTTTCTGTCCAATTCAACAACTTCTTCATCAAGACTTTTTGAATCTGGGAGGTTAGTGTCAGATCCCTCCTCTCTCTCACTAGGTGAATAATAATCTCCATATGCACCCAATCCCAAGTCTAGAGCCTCTTCACATTCAAATGTATTTTCTTCATGACTATGCTGAATTGGATCTTCTCCTTTAATGTTTTCCTCTTGTCTCTTAGTTTGAGTAAGTCCTTTATCATTATTTCCTTTTCTTGATTGACCTCCTCTAAAGGTAGTTGGAATTCCATCTTCCAAATTTTCCTCTGGATGTTTTCTCGCCCAAGATTTGGTATTTCTATTATTCATATTGAGGAAGTGTGTATAGAATTATATATATTACTCAAAATTGCTGCAAAGATCTCTCAGAGTTGCCACCCATAACTAGTTGGGAAAATACAACACTAACCTAAATCAATATAGTATATAGTTTCACCCAACATGCACAAAAATAAGGAGTGAGGTAATAGTAAATATGTGTTTTTGAAGGTCAACTAATTGGCTTTAACTTTATACAAATTTAAATCCCCAGAGACTCCTTGAAGGATTTACAAAACTTTTGCTTCTTTGTCCCCAACAGAGTTGCCAATTTGTTGGAGTTTTTTTCTTGCAGAATATTATATAGAAGTAATGCTTGACTCTATGAAACCCAAATTCTGATTATTTTAAGAAACAAGTCCAATTAATGAGGATTAAGTTCTCCTTCACGTTGAGCTCCATAAGCTCAAGCTGGTGTACCTGACTTTTGCCTTCAATATTGAGTAGTTTTACAAATAGACAAGCATAGAAAATGTAACATAAAATGTAAATGATAAAAGTTTGTGTAAGGATTTGATGGGAACCATAAAATCTAACATATCAGACAAGTGTCTTATCCAATGGGTATGAAGTCACTTAATATGCAAAGATCTTCAATAACAAAGATACATCAAATGTAAATCCTGCGAATGATCACCGAATCCGACTATGCCTTACATATCCATTCACACTTCTTACAAGCACAAATAACCATCAAATCTATTACAACCATCTACTCCTTTAAACTACATCAAGGGTTTTAATTCTCTCCTTGAAAGAAACCTTAAGCCAGTTTGACACTCTTCCTTACAAAGTGATGGACTTAAATGTCCTTAACAACCAGTCCAAATGAGTATACAAGTTGGAAAAAAGACAACTATTCGATTAGATCACACAAATGATAGGAAGCAGAGACATATATTGATATCAAAACATTAATTACATATGAAAGTAGAGCCAAGGAGACCACTGATAGTCTTAATCAAAATATGCAGAGCTTTACAAACCTTTTGTGGCATAAAATTTTCATCCCTCCAAAGTGATCCTGGAAATCCTTTTATAGAAACAAGGACTACAGAAAGCTTCAGATCCTTTTGGGTTAGGGATTAAACAACATATATTACTACATAATAGAAGAAAATTATTCAATTCAAAAACCAAGCAACTTTGTCATCAACAAGTTGATACCCTTCTTTAATTCGTCCTGTTGAAATTTTTTTTGATCAAGCAACCATCTATCTTGGGAAATTGAAGAACAAAACCCTGTAAAAAGAACAATGAATATAATGTTTTATTTTCATTAATTTCCCCAGGAAGATTTGACCCTTTAGAACTGTAGAACACCAACTAACCATTCTTTAAAAGCTTAGGATCCTAAGAACATATATGATCTTTACTTATACAACTATGGAAAAGACCCTTCATTAATGGCATAAGACATAGATATGGATTAAAAAGGATTAAGAAATTGATCATAAACCCTAAAGAAACATTCTTCAAATAAATTCATTTAACACTGCCCAACTTTCCTTCATACATCATCCAACAACTGAACAAACACGACCCAGAAGATCAAATTCATTAATTAAATGCTCAGCAACAAAATGACACAATTCACCACTTTGAAAACCCTAATAAAGGAATTAAATATTTGAATATTGGTTACAACAACTACGGTCGGTGCAAAGCCTCAAAGGGGAAGGTGATTGAGAGATATTGTTCAAGGCATCACGACGGAGTGATGCGTGTCCAAATCTGATTGTTGGCTCACGGGTAACTTAAAAAGTGATCTACGATGATGTTTTAAAGTTGTATAAAGGTTCAAATCTGGGTCATTGATCAAGATTTATGCGCCTCCTGTAGCCATTGTAACCAATATTCAAATATTTAAATCCTTTCTCAAGGTTTTCAAAGTGGTGATCTATGTCATTTTGTTGCAAAGCATTTAATTGATGAATTTGATCTTCTGGGTTGTGTTTGTACAACTGTTGGATGATGTGTGAAGGAAAGTTAGGCAGTGTTAAATGAATTTATGTGAAGAATATTTATTTATGGTTTATGATCAGTTTCTTAATCCTTTTTAATCCCTATCTCTATCTTATGTCATTAATGAAGGGTATTTTCCATAGTTGTATAAGTAAAGATCATATATGTTCTTAGGGTCCTGAGCTTTTCAAGAAGGGTTAGTTGGTGTTTTGAAGTTCCGAAGGGTGAAATATTCCTGGGGTAATTAATGCAAATAAAACATTCTATTCATTGTTTTTTCTAAAGGGTTTTGTTCTTCAGTTTCCCAAGATGGATAGCTACTTGATCATATTTTTTTTCAACAGGACGAATTAAAGAAGGGTCTCAACTTGCTGATGACAGAGCTGCTTGGTTGTTGAATTGAATTAATTTCTTATATCATGTAGTAATCTAATTTGTTTAAGCCCTAACCCTAGAGGATCTGAAGCTTGTTGCAGTCCTTGTTTCTATAAAAGGATTTCCAGAATCACTTTGGAGGGATGGAAATTCTATGCCACAAAAGGCTTGTAAAGCTCTCCATATTTTGATTAAGACTATCAGTGGTCTCCTTGGCTCTGATTTCATATGCAATTGATGTTTTTATATCAATATATGTCTATACTTCCCATGATTTGTGTGATCTGATTGAATAGTTGTCTCTGTTCCATCTTGTATACTCATTTGGATTGACATTTAAGTCCATCACTTTGTAAGGCAGAGTGTCAAACTATTTTAAGGTTTCTTTCAAGGAGAGAATTAAAACCCTTGAGGTAGTTTCAGTGAGTAGATGGTTGTAACAGATTTGATGGTTATTTGTGCTTGTAAGAAGTGTGAATGGATTATGTAAGGCATAGTCAGATTCAGTGATCATTTGCAGTATTTACATTTAATGTATCTTTTTTATTGAAGATCTTTTCATATTAAGTGACTCAATACCCATTGGATAAGGCACTGGTCCGATATGTTAGATTGTGTGGTTCCCATCAAATCCTTACACAAACTGTCATTATTTACATTTTATGTTACATTTTCTATGTCTGTCTGTTTGAAAAACTACTCAATATTGAAGGTAGAAGTTAGGTACACCCAACTAAGCTTGTGGAGCTCAAAGTGAAGGAGGAATTAATCCTCATTAATTAGACTTATTTCTTGACATAATTAGAATTTGGGTTTCATAGAGTCAAGAATTAATTCTATATAATATTTTGCAAGAAAAGATCCAAAAAATCCAACACCCAAGTGAGCCACACATAGATCCTTCTAGAAAATCATGTTATTCATCTCCAACAGTCGAAAACACTGATCGCAACCTCCAATAATCAACCCGTAAACTCATAGAACTAGTCTCAAGAAGAACACCATAAAATGAAAAGAGAATCAACATGATCTCTCAAGACATGCCACCTTGAGAATCATAATCATAGAATTTGAATCCACAAAATGTAATGAATAAACCCTTTTCATTGCTCCTATCAAACACCTCTGCGACTTGACCAATCACCGAATCTCAGAAAACTACCTAGAACTAGAAACTTCTTCTAAAACCCAGTCACATAATCCATCATAACTCATGCACGGTAACGCCAAATGGGTTGCGATCATAGGAAAATATTCCCAATGAACCAATGAATACCATATCATAACTTCACCCATAGAATATCAACATAACTCCATCAAGACAACAATCACCCAATCAGTGACCAAGAAGAGTAAACAAACACAAAACTAGTAACAAAGATCCACCAGTTAAATAAATGTTCTTGGATGATGCAATATTACCAAGGAACCAATATTAACCTACATCAAACACCCAAGGTACAAAAATATTTTCTCATGAGATCAGCTCATGATCTCATACTTATTCTTCCTCCACAAATCCTCCTCATCTGCAACCTGCACTGCATTCCTTTTTCCATCAACTAGGTGAAACAAATGACTCAAATCCAACTCACCATCATATCCAACTGTAGGATCATTCCTTAGGTATTCTCTCAACTCATACCTTGTGTAAACACCCATTTTATTTACTTCCTTCTCCTTATCGATCAAAAGAATCAATATACACCTCTTACCATCTTTCCTAATGGTAATTACATTATGTCTACAGTCATTAACAACCTCTCTATCATACTGCCAAGGTATACCAAGTAAAACATGACATGCACTCGTAACCACTATGTCACATAATACTGCATCCTTATAAGAACCAATGCAAAAATTCACCAAGCACTGCTCCCTTACTTACACCACATGGTCATCATGAAACCAACCAATCCTATAAGAAATTGGACACTTAAGTGTTCTCAAACCAAGCTTCTACACCATCTCCTCAGAATCTAAGTTATCAGTGCTACCACTTTCTACTATCACCTTACAACACTTACCTCCATCCATGCGTCTGGTCCTGAATAAATTCTTGTATTGACAATGCTCTGCCTCTTTATTCACCTTAAAATTTCAGAGCATAATAATTTCTCCATTTTTAGGAGTATTGTCTGATTCACTAGAAAATGGTCCGCCTTCTTCACTCACACAAGCAACTCTCTTGTATTCCTTACACTAAAAATCCATGTGTCCTTTCAAGACATACTTAAAGCAAGTACCTTTTAACTCTTTACCACCATTACCTCCCTTAGGTGAAACCAGTTTAGCTTCTACCTTAGCTACTTCCTTGCCCTTATCATCTCCAACATCTTTCTTCTCCCTTCCTCTAGAGTTATTTTGTTGTTTCTATTCAAATTGTCTTCTGCAATTTAGGGCATAATAATAATCCTCCTCAAATTATCCAATCTTCAGCTTACTCATCTCATCCTAAATATTAAACTTTAAAACATTCACATACCTAACACCTTCTCCTTAGAAAGATCTATGTGGCTAGATCTAATGGTTACCTTGTAAAATTATTCAGTGTTATCTTTCACACTCATATCCTCCCACTTCAGGTTCTACAATCTATTGAACAACTTTAATTCATTGTCCTCAGGGATGAATTTAGCCTTCATATTTTCAACCATAATCCTCCACCCAGTGATCTTCATTTCACCTTCTTCCTCTCCATCCTTCTATAATTATTTCCACCACAAAGTTGCATGTCCTTTCAACTTTGTCTGCTCCAACCTTACTCTCCAAGGGTCTTGGATGTCTTATAACTTAAAGTAAGGTAGCTAGGCATGTTAAATGTTTGAGGTTTAATATTAAAGATGAGATGAGTATGCTAAAGATTGGATCATTTAAGGAGGCTTATCAGTATGCCCTAAAGGCAGAAGACAAGTTGAATAGGAAACAAAAAAATAACTCTAGAGGAAGGGAGAAGCAAGTTGCTAGTGGTGATAAGGGCAAGCAAGTAGCTGAGGTAGAAGCTAAACAGGTTGCACCTAAGGGAGGTAATAGTGGTAAAGAGTTTAAAGGTACTTGATTTAAGTGTGGCTTGAAAGGACATAGGGAATTTTAGTGTAAGGAATACAAGAGAGTTGATTGTGTGAGTGAATACGATGGACCATCTACTGGTGAATCTAACAATGCACCTGAAGGTGGGGAAGCTCTTATGCTCTGAAAGTTGAAGGTGAATAAGGATACATAACCTTGTCAACTAAAGATTTTATTCAGGACTAGATGCAAGGTTGGAGGTAATTGTTATAAGGTGATAGTGGATAGTGGTAGCACTAATAACTTAGTTTCTAAGGAAATGGTACATAAGCTTGGTTTGAGAAAAAATAAGCATCCAAGTCCTTATAGGATTGGTTGGTTGCATGATGATTATGTGGTAGAAGTAAGGGACCAGTGAATGTGAATTTTTGCATTGGTTCTTATAAGGATGAAATATTATCTGACATAGTGGTTATGAATGCATGTCATGTTTTACTTGGTAGACCTTGGAAGTATGACATAGAGGTTGTTCATGACTATAGACATAATGTAATTACAATTAGGAAGGATGGTAAGATTTATAGATTGATTCCTTTGATGGATAAGGAGGAGGAGTTGAAGAATCTAAGTCTTTGAAGAAGGTATGAGTGGAATGCAGACCCGAGGAATGAGCCTAAGGTTGGATTTGATGGCAAGTTGGATCTTAGTCATTTGTTGCACCTGGTTGATGGCAGGAGAAATGCAGTGCAGGTTGTAGATGACAAGGATTTTTGGAGGAAGAATAAGTATGAGATAATTGTCCCTTGTTCTTTTGGATTTTCATGAGCTGATCTCATGGAAAACCTTTTTGTACCTTGGGTGTCTGATGCAGGAGCATCTTGGGTCCTTGGTAATATTGCATCATCCAAAAACATTTGTTTAACTGGTGGATCTTTGTTACTGGTTTTGTGTTTTTTTCTTTATGTTCTTGGTCATCAGTTGGGTGATTGTTGTCTCAGTGGATTTTTTTTTAATCTTTTGTGGGTGCGGTCGTGATATGGTATTCATGGGGTCATTGGGAAGTTTACGGTTCTAGGAAGTTTTCTGAGATTCTATTATTGGTTAAGACACAGAGGTGTTTGAAATGAGCAATGAAAAGGGTTTGTTCATTGTAGTTAGTGGAGTCAAATTCTATGGTCACGCTTCTCGAGGTGGAATGGTTTGAGAGATCTTGTTGATTCTCTTTTAGTTTGTTCTTCGTCTTCATGACACTAGTTCAATGAGTTTACCAGTTGATTGTTGGAGGTTGCGTTTAGTATTCCTGACTGTTGGAGCTGAATGACATGATTTTATAGAAGGATCTATGTGTGGCCAAATTGGGTATTAATTCAATACTTGTGGAATAATTATATGTGGTAATTAATTGGGGATTAGGCTTACCTATTCTAGTACGTTTGTCTTGGGATATGCAATTATTTGGTGCCTAGCTATTGGTGGCTATGTATAAATTTATGGCTCGTGATTGTAAGAGCCAGATACCAAGAAGGGGAGAGATATGGAATTGAGGATAGAAAGGATAGTATGAGGGCTTGACTAGATCTAGGATTAGATATGAGTTGATTTTCTTTGTATTTGGCCATAATCAAGAAGGCCTTACAACCCGACATGTATGAATAAATTATGTTGAATAAAGTTGTTGTTTAGATACAAATCTCGTTGTTCTTGTTATCTCTTTTTATTTTTCATTGTGTTGAATCTCACTGTAAGGTTGGACATCTCCTTTGGGGGTTTTTCCTCCCTTGACTGTGTCAGGTAAACGCTTGGGGAGTAAGGTTGGCACAGAGAAAGTTGAAAGGACATGCAACTTTGTGGTGAAAAGAATTGTAGAAGGTTAAAGAGGAAGAAGGTGAAATGAAGATCATTCGGTGGAGGCTGATGATTACAAAGTTAAAGGATAAATTCATAAGAAATTTTCAAGGAGAATGTTTCTAGGTATGTGAATGGTTTGAAGTTTAATATTTAGGATGAAATGAGTACGGTGTAGATTGGATCAGTTGAGGAGGCTTATCAATCATACAGAATGTAATTAGTGTTGATGGTAAGAAGTGTAGATTGTTCTCATGGAAAATATTTTCATACCCTAGGTGTCTGATGCATGATAATATTGGGTCATTTGTAATCTTTCATTGTCCAAAAACATTTGTTTAATTGGTGGATCTTTGTTACCTTTTTTGTGTTTGTTTTTCTATTCTTGGTCACTGGTTGGGTGATTGGTGTCTCGAAGGAATTTTGCTGATCTTATAAGAGTGTGGTCATGATATGGTATCCATGGGGTCATTGAGAATCTTTTCTTAGGATCTAAAATCATTTGGATTTACCGTTCTTGAGTTATGATGGATTTTGTAGTTGGGTTTTAGAAGTTTCTGGTTCTAGGCAGTTTTTTGAGATTATGTGATTGGTCGAGACGCGAAGGTGTTTGATAGGAGAAATGAAAAGGGTTTGTTAATTTTAGTTCTTGGAGTATAATTATATATTCCCTCTTCTCAAGGTTCCATGGTTTGAGAGATCCTATTGATTCTCTTTTGGTTTGTTGTTGATCTTCATGACACTAGTTCTGTGAGTTTACCTGTTGATTGTTAGAAGTTACGATTGGTGTTTCTGACCGTTGGAGATGAATGGAATGATTTTATAGAATTATATATGTGTGTTTGACTTGGGTGTTGGATAAATCCTTGTGAAATAATTAAATGTGGTATTTAATTGGGGACTAGGCCGACCTGGTTTAATACGTTTATCTTGGGTTATGTAACATCTTGAATGTTGACTTGTTGATGGTTGTGTATAAATGTAATGTATTGTATGAGTTGAAGAGAGGGGGAAAAGAGAAATTAGAATCCTTTGTGGTGATTTTTTTGGGGTATGACAGATAATAATGCAGATCTGAGTTGATTTTCTTTGTATTTGGTCGTAACCGGGAAGGCCTTACAACCTGACATGTATGAAGAAATTCTAATGAATAAAGTTTTTGTTTGGATACAAATGTTGTTGTTCTTGTTATCTCTTATATTTTTCCATTGTGATGACTCTTTTTTCGAGGTTGGAAATCTCCTTTAGGGATTTCTCCTCCCTTGACTATGTCAAAATGTGACTTATCGACCCAGCCGGGAAGGTAACATGACGTGTTGTACTTGACAAAGTTTTAGCCAATAATGAACATGTCTTAAATCAATTATCTGTAATGGGATAACTGATGGAAAAAATAGACAAAATGTTCTATGTGTAATTTTTTATTTGTGTAAATTCTCAGTTTTGAAGCCAACACGTCATGTTATCTTCCTTACCGATGGACCCCTTTTAATTGAGTATGCTAATCTCTTTCCCCATCCATATTGTTTATTTATTTTTATCATAGTTGACAAATTTTTTATTTAGCTAATCAGTCACACATATAAGTCACATTATGTAATATTATGTGCAAATAATTGGTTGTCAACACATCGTGTTATGGTTATAGTTGAATTTAGTTTAGAGATGTAGGATTAGCATTCAATCTCTCATTACGTCTAGTTGATTTTGGTTTATATTTTTTGACATTTATTGCTAATATGTCATGTTATACAAAGCATAATTTCTAACATGTTGTATTATCCTCTCTTGACCATTCTTTAAATCTACTCCAACACTATATTCTATCTCATATTCCTCCCCCCCTCTTTTTCCCCCGATCTAGTTCGCTATCTCTCTAGACCTCCCTCCTCCTCCCCATTACCCTTCTCCTCCTCTTATCTCTCCCATCACCTCTCTATCTCTCCCTCTTCCTCTCTACATAGGGTTTACAGTGCAATATTGATGGTACAAGATTTAGGGTACATAAGGTTGAGGGTTTTTCCTATGTTGATATTTATTTGTATCTCCCCCTCTCCCTCTCTCTTCTTTATAATTTATTTTATGTATCTCATTTTGTTTCTTCCCTTGTTCCTCTATGTCTTCCCCTTCCTCATTGAAGATCTATCTTATATCCCTCTCCCTCTCTAGGTATTTCACCTCTCTTCCCTTGTATCTTGTCTTTCCCTAGGTCTCTCACTCCCTACATGTTTACCTCTCCCCCATCTCATCTTACTACTCTATCTATCTTTGTTCTTTTGTCTCTCATCTTCGTCCTCCTATCTCTAGGTTTATTTATCCCTTATTTCTCTCTCTCTCTCTCTCTCTACCAATATTGATGGTAAAATTGGTAGAGAGAAATAAAGTGGTAGGGATATGGAGGAGAGAGTGAGCGAGGGGAAAGGGAGAGAGTGGTAAGGATATGGGGAAGAGAGAGAGAGAGAGAGAGAGAGAGAGAGAGAGAGAGAGAGAGAGAGAGAGAGAGAGAGAGAGAGAGAGAGAGAGAGAGCACA
>MU228071.1:1589677-1625587 GCA_018584345.1 Thuja plicata
GAGAGAGAGAGAGAGAGAGAGAGAGAGAGAGAGAGAGAGAGAGAGAGAGAGAGAGCACATTATAGTAAAAAAGATGTGGCTATTTAAAAAACATGCATTGTTGCCATTATTTGAAGACATGCATTGTTAACCTTAGTTACCAACACACGTTAACATCAAGTTACCATGGTATACTGACTACATGAAGACCTTGAGTGTGAAAATATTTCCAAACCAATGTTAGATGAATATAAATATCCACCATAGAAGAATGTGATCATTGTTGATCCATCTAACCAATTGTTAGATTATATCAATGTTGGCAAATTGGTCAGTGCTCCCCTTGGGATTTGTGACAAGGGACTAACTGCCTCATGTGGATTCTATAAGTCTAGTGGTTGTATTGGACATTGAAGGGTTGATCTTTTGGTGCAAGGGAAACCACACTTGTAACAAGTGGTATAAGAGCTTGGTCACAACTTTGAAACCCCTCGGGTAGATTGTTGGAAAAATGGTCAGCGCTCCCCTCAGGATTTGTGACAAGGGACTAACCACCTCATGTGGATTCTATAAGTCTAGTGGTTGTATCAGGCATTGACAAGTCGATATTCTGGTGCAACAAAAATAACACTTGTAACAATCAAGCACCTTGTTAGCAAGGAATTTATTTTAGATGATATATTTATTTAGTATATAAAACTCAAGGTGCATATTGGTTTGAATTATTTTGTTGCTATTAGTGAAAAGGAACCTATTACATATGTTAGCATATGGTGGATGCATAAAACCAACACATTTGGTTACCATAAATATTGACATTAAAAGTCTTATATTCTTATTGACATTAAAAGTCTTGTATTCTTTTGTATATATCTAATTCAATTTAGTCTTACTTATATTCCTTACTATTTGTTATATGATTTCATGCTCCATTTGATTGTTTGCCATTTTTACCTATCATTTTCACCCTTGATCTACATAGGCATTCCCATAAGCCAAGGATAAGTTCCTAATTTTTAGGGATACCTTTGTATATAGTTTGGTAAATATTCCAAATAAGGTAAGGAAACATTTCTAATTTTTAGGAGTAACTTTGTGTATATTTTGGTAAATATTCACTTTTATCTAAAAATTTAGAATTATATATTATGAGTTTAGGAAATTTTGGTTTTCAATTTTTTTTAAATTTAGACATTAGTAAAATGTTCAATATTATATAAATAATTTTTTTTTTAAAGTTGCAATTTAAGGATCATTTTTACTAAGTGTATATAAAAAAAATATTGAATATGTAAAAAAATTGAAAGAATATAAGATTTTCTTAAGAGCTCCTTTCTTTTAGAATTTGATCTAAATCTTAATTTCAAGTTATTTAGATATGCGACTTGTAATTTTTAAATGAAATTTTTTCTTTATGTGAACATGACAATTTTTATTTATGTAAACATTCATTTAGAATTAATTTTTGATAGTTTTATTTAGAGTCATTCAACTTTATAAACAAACCAAAGAAGTCATTCTTAACATCAGTATAAATGCTCAACAACTTTTTCCCGCCCCTGCAATGGTTTAAATTTGAGCAGACGCCATCCATGGTAGCCGCTAGGGAGGGCTTAGTCCCTCCTGCCCCACCCTCACTCCTAGTCCTTTATCCTGGTCTTCTACTTGTCTTGAGTACTGCAGGTTGCGATGGGGTCCACAAATTCTATAATCCTGTGCTTTCTGGGTTGTCGCCTAGTGCCCACAATGCTGACTTGGTTACGTCCACTAGCTGCGGGTTGTTTGGGCCTGATAAACCTGTGGTGGACCTGGATTCCACCAAAGCTGATACCAAGAATTATTCTACTGGAAGATGTACCTTGTCTCCCTAGGATGGTGCCTGGAAAATTGCTCTGGTGGGTTAGCACACCTCTAAGGTGGTACATATACAACCCTAAGTTTCCTTTGGGGAGGATGGCCTAGAAATATCCCTCTTGGATAGTATCATTCACAACATCTCCTCATCACTTCATTTCTCTTTGGTGGGAATATTCTTAGCATTTAGGGGTATGAGAGATATGGCCAGAAGATGGGCGAGCTCTCGCTGGAAAATGAAAGGGAGTGTATGTGTCTCATCCATGTCAAGAGGGCTCTTCCCATTTAGCTTTATGACTGAGGAGGAATTCATCTTTGTTAGTTTAGGCTCTTGGAGTTATGGGAAGCACTGTCTAGCTCTTGCTAAATGGAAACTGGGGTTTGACCCAAGTGCAGATCTCCACAGGCTAGCCCTAGTATGGGTCAGAATACTAGGATTACCCTTGGAGTTATAGGATGAAAGAGTGTTCAAATGGAATGGGGATTATTTTGGGAACTTCATTGTTGTCGACAGTGTTACCACCCAGAAAACTAGAATCCTGTATGCTAGATTCTATGTCAATGTCGCAATGGATAAAACCCTCTGGAACTTTGTTTTGCTAAAATCCAAACAGGGCTAGTGGACACAAGCCACTATCTATGAAAACACTACCTCATTTTTTTAGAGATGCTCTAAATAGGGACATTTCATCTCAGACCGCAAGGCCCATAGAGAAAAAGACTCCAAATTGAAGGGAATAATGTCCCATCAAGGAGTGTCGGGGGATGACCCTAGGCCAAACCCTCCTGTTGGGATGATTGCTCCTACTAGTAATGGAAATGATGAAACGCATGTACCTATGGATAGAATGCACTCCCAAGGGGATGAGGGTGGGGACTACCCCTTCCTAGAGGGAATCCTAGACCTCATGAAATCACCAGAGAACCAAAGAAAATCTTCGACCAAGGTTGAAACCATTTTGGGCCTAGTTCTGAAGGAAGGGGAGATCCCTCAGGTGATAGGAAATCATGTTGAAATCCTAATGGGCACGGGAGAGAAGGACGTGATGTCATCCATGAAGGCTAATGAGACTTTAAAAGGTATAGAAAACTTACCTACTCTTAAAATAGGGACAAATATGAGTGGGATGGAGGATGTTGATCTTTGGGGGGATAGTTCTACTCCTATTATATGCTCCTTGGTCTTTGAAGTAGTGGTGGAAATCACTAAGGCTATCATTCACTCTCTGAACATTAGATTTGATCATACCTCCCTGGTAGGGAACAAGTTGGGAGACTGGAAAATGACGAGAAGAAAAATAAGAGTTGCTAAGAAGACAAATGTTGGTACTGTTAGGAATAACAGTCCACCAACACAACTGAGAGGGGTGGGGGGGGGTGAATCAGTTGTGAGATAGATTATTAAATATTAAACATTATAAACCAAAAATTTAATCCAAATGATAACAAAGTAAATGCAACACCATAATACAATCCTTTGTTATCAAGGAAACCTTGTTAAAGGTAAAATCTTGGTGGGAATTAGCACCCACAAATAATGTACTGAGAGTATAGTATTCCTGCCAAAAGATTTAGCCCTGTTAGGAGTTTATTAATACATTACAGTACATATTCCCTATTAAATGATGAACCCTATTAGGATTCAAGAGTATAAGTAGGTTCACTGCCCAAGAACACTGCCTAAAGAAGGTTAAATCCACCCTCAGGACTTACTTTCTGAAATACAAGTGTATATAAGAAATATACAATCCATTGAACTGTCTGATAGCATCTATCTTTACTTGATCAATTCTAATGAAGTTTCTTCATCACATCCTCTGCTCTACATCTAGCAGACTTTTCATAAACAAGCTCACAACATCCAAACTTTATTGTACCCCCTTTTAACCATAAAATAAAACAACTTTCTTTTATACAGATTTACAATAAGCAAATAGGTCAACCAATTAAGACTTACCCAATGCACAAATAATTACTTAACCCCTTTCTAAGATACAAAGGGTACCTATAACAAGTGAACATAAATTACAATTCATCAAATATAATCCAAGATCCATAGTCCACACTCACACTCCATAATACACACTAAATCTCTTAAGGCAGCCCCGAATAGGTCTTCTTTAGAACTCGCACCACAAATGACATCACCAAGAGTAATGCAACCAAAATCATAAAAAAACATTCCTCAACATGTCTCCTAACATTCCCCAATCTTGCATATCATGAATCCTTATTGCACACAAGTTATCCTCAAAATACAAAGACTAAATCTGTCAAAGATCAGTCATAGTCCAGTACCCAGTTTTCACTAAAGCATTTGTAACTCGCTCCATCTAAAATAGTAAGCCATGAAAAATTAGACATAAGATCAAAACACATCCTTATACACATAACCATATTTTCTCATTCTAAAACAACCGTACAGTACCTGTACACTTCTTTCAATTACCCAACAATAGTAATAACAAGTATGTTCTACCTTCATAGAAACATATGTAGACATTAGTAAAAAACATGAATGCCAAAAACAACAACAAAAACAATAGAATCCAATTCCAATAGTCTCCCCTTTTGCATTTATAAAAACATATGGGAAAATCTATCAGCCTAAAAGTACTCACTCTCAATACAATCTTCTCAATACCCTCATTACAACTCTCCCTAATACAATAGGAATTTTCACATAGACTCTCTCCCCCTTTGAAACCAATGGAAAATGGTTCCATAACTCTTCTTATTTCCTCTGTAAGGCATATCTTTTTCAAATCTTCATGTCTCCAACAACTAGGTGTAAAATCACCCAAATGTATTCTATAATGTTCCTACGATCACTCCGCCTGAGGAGTAGATCCGTACATCAAGGACCTAGAAAATGATATAGCTCTAAAAGACACTAGACTGATACATTTCTACATAAATTTAGTTCTCACAAGGAGGGGCTCTCACCCCAAGCATACCAATGAGATACTCAAAGGAAAAATTTGGAAAAGGTTTTGTAAATATATCTTCTATTTGTTCCTTTGTGTTGATATACTCCAATCTAATCTCCTTCTATTCAACCTTGTCTCTCAAGAAATTATACTTAATGGAAACATGTTTAGTTTTTGAATACATAACTAGATTCTTTGACATATTCAATGTACTTGTGTTATCACAATGAATAACCACTGGCTCATCAAATGTTATCCCAATGTTCTTCAATATTTATTTCATCCAAGCAATCTGTGTACAATTTATAGCAGCAACAACATACTCTGATTCAACAGTAGACTGAGCTATATAATCCTTCTTTTTACTTAACCAAGAAACCAATATTTTTCCAAGAAATAATGCACCACCACTTTTACTCTTTCTGTCATCAACATTTCCTTCCTAATCAGCATGAGTGTAAGCATGCAAATCAAAATCATCAGATTTCTTATACCATAAGCTATAATCCAGTGTCCCTTTCAGATATCTACATATTCTTTTCATAGAAGCAAGGTGCGTCTCTTTAGGATATGCTTGATATCTTGCCACAATTCCAACTACATTAGCAATATTTGGTCTAGTGTGAGTCAGATATTATAAGCCTCAAATCATAGATCTGTACTTTTTCTGAAAAACACTCCAAGATTCGTTAGTAGTAGTAAGCTTGTGACCAGTGACCATAGGCACTCCAACAAGTTTACATTCTTCCATTCCAAAATTTTCCAACATTTCCTTAAGATACTTTGTTTGAGAAATAAAAATGCCATTCTTGTTTTGATTAATTTGCAGTCCAAGGAAAAATTTCATCTCACCAATCAGTAACATCTCAAATTCATTTTCCATTTCCTTAGAGAGGTTTTTACTCATTACATCATTTCCTCCAAAAATGATATCATCAACAAAAAAATCAACTATGAGAATTCCATCTTCACTAGTTCTTAAGTACAAATTACTGTCTGCATTTCCTTTTCTGAAACTAAGACGAAGTAGATACTTGTCCAATCTTGCATACTATGCCCTAGGTGCTTGTTTTAGTCCATACAACACCTTCTTTAACTTAAAAACCATATCCTCATCTTCTGTAAGAGGAAATCCATCAGGTTTTTCAATATATACTTCCTCTTCTAGATCTCCATTCAAAAATGCAGATTTCACATCCATCTGATATACTTTGAAGTCTTTTTTTGTAGCATAAGCAAGAAATAATCTTACACCCTCAAACCTAGAAACATGAGGAAAATTTCTCTTCAAACTATATACCTTCTTGTTGCAAGTAGCCTTTTCAAACCAGTCTTGCCTTATTTCTTACAACCATTCCTTCTTCATTCATCTTGTTTCTAAAAACCCACTAAGTTCCTATAACATTCTTATCTTTGTGTCTAGGAACCAGTTCCCAAGTGTTATTTTTCTTTATCTGTTCCAATTCTTCCTACATATCTTTAGTCCAAGATTCATCTCTACATTCCTCATCAGTAGTTTTAGGTTAAACTTGAGAAATCAAACAAATTTCATATCTTAATCTCGATCTTGTCATCATTCCTTTGTTTGCATTTCCAATAATTTGATTTTTAGGATGGTTTTTCTTAACATACCTCAGAGTCTTAGGAATTTTAGTAGGATCATTTGAGTCATCTTGACATACCTCAATCTCATGTTCAATCTCAAAAGGCTCTTCTTGATCTGTTGTTACCTCCTTGATCTCTTTTGTCTGGTTACAATCATATATTCTTTCTTGAATCTAGAACTTTTCATCAATCCTCACATTAGCACTTTCAATGATCTTTCTCAATCTCAGATTGAAACATTTATAAGCTTTGCTCTTAGTGGAATAACCAAGGAATATTCCTTCATCACTTCTAGCATCAAACTTTCTTATCTCATCATCGCTTTTGATATAGCATTTATAACCAAATATTCTAAAATATTTCACAGTAGGAGTATGATTAAATCATAATTCATAAGGAGTCTTACTTGTACCTCTCTAATCTAAACTCTGTTCAAAGTATAAAAAGTAGTACCAACAAATTCTCTCCAATGAACATGTGATACATTTCCTTCCAGCAACATGGTTCTTGCAGCATCTAATATTGTTCTATTTCTTTCCTCTATTGTCCCATTCTGTTATGGTGTCCTAGGAGCAGATGTCTGTCTTTATATTCCATGCTCTTCACAGTAGGTATTGAACAAGTCTAAAGTAAACTCTCCACCTCTATCTGATCTTAAACATTTTATCTTTAAATCTGATTCACTCTCAAATTTTGCTTTGAATATCTTTAATTTTTTAAAAGCCTCATATTTCTCTCTAAGATATATAATCCACATCATTCTAGAAAATTCATCAACAAAAAGTATAAAATACCTTTCACCAAAGTATGACCTCGTTCTTGTAGGACCACACAGATCAGTATGCACTAGATCCAACTTCCCTTTTTCTGAGTAAGATTTGCTTTTAAAATTTCTTCTAGTATGTTTCCCCATTACACATTCTCTACACATGGTGTTAGATGGTTTCACAATATTTGGTATATCTCTAACAACATTAGTCACACTTGCCTTCACAATATTATCAAAATTCACATGACAAAATCTTTTATGCCATAACCAACTGTCATCAACCTTCAAAACAAAACACAAAGCCTCAAATGTATTCAATTCAAATACATTATCTCTCGAATTAGTACCAGATGCGATCAATTATCCTGACTTGCTTCTGATAGAGCATTCCCCATTAATGAATTTAAATTGATAACCTTTTTTCCATTAGTTATCCAACACTTAACAAATTATGCTTAAGTCCATCAAAAAGTAGCACATCGTCAGTATTAGTCTTTCCATCCAAAGAAATAGATCCAACTCCAATGATAAGCTTAGGAGTATTATCACAAAA
This sequence comes from Thuja plicata, assembly GCA_018584345.1. NCBI lineage: Eukaryota > Viridiplantae > Streptophyta > Pinopsida > Cupressales > Cupressaceae > Thuja > Thuja plicata. The sequence continues at coordinate 1,597,368 of MU228071.1, forward strand.
TATGACAACACCACCATCATACTTGGTTAGCTTAACAAATTTATTTCTATCTCCCGTCATATGGTGTGAACAACCACTGTCTATGACCCATTTAGATTTTTTCTAAACATGTGACACTAGGGATCTCTCTTCATGAATAGGTTCATCATCCTTGATAGCAATAAATCCAATCTCAGCATAATCAATATCATCATCAGAAGCATCTTCAGTAGCATAGTAACATTCCTCATCCTTTAGAAAGAACAAAAAAATAGATTGGAAGTGAAAGAGGAGAGAGAGTAGGAGGCAGAGGAGGAGTCCAAGCGGGAGGAAATTTGAATTCTTTCCTGGGCGGGAACTGCGAAGCTGGAAGGATTCCTGCGCCTGCAGTGGAAGTAGACTAGCAGAAGGTGGGAGGATCATTAGGTGAGGGCTCCACAAAGGATCCAGATGACGACAAGGACCCAGATGCTGCTCATTCCTGAGGAGGTGGGCCAGAAAACACGTCTAAAGCAGGTAAGTCTTCCCCTACTGGTAGCAGTGTAAATGTTTCTGCTGGGACTCATGCCAAAGGAAGTTGGTCATCTTTATTTGGGGTTAAACCAACTAGAAAATCCTCTTTTCCTAGCATTAACAATGTCTCTGAGCCTGGTAAGGGCGTGTTTGGCATCTCAATACCTGATCCTCTAGTGGACCATACGGTATCCAACATGGCTTTTACGCTGGTAGGAAAATTTATGAGAACTAGACTTAACATTGACTTGGTTAGAGTATTTATGTATTAAAAATGGAAGCTCAAGGGGCAAGTTGATTTAGCGGCTATGCCAAAAGGTTTTTTCTCATTTCTATTTTCAAGTATGGAAGATCTTTCAATGGTGCTTTGTGTAGGCCCTTGGATGTTCGACAAATCATCATTGGCTCTCCAAAAATGGGTGAAAAATCTAGACTTGAATGTAGACCTATTCAAAATAGCCCATGTTTGGGTTTGTTTCCCAAGTCTTCCTATGGAGTACTAGCATGAAGATTTCTTCACGGGTTTGGCGGGGGCTTTTGGAGAGCTCCTCTCCATAGACCCAATGACTGTCGCTAAGTCTAGGCTGGTGTATGCCAGAATCTATGTAAGTAAATACCAAAATACATACTTTCCTGAGGTCATTTAAATCAACTCAAAGTTGGGTAAGCATATACAACCTATTGAATACAAATCTTTACCCTTTGCTTACTTCTCTTATAAAAAGGCGGGACACTGGGCAAAACAATGCCCATTAAAACAACAGAAAGAGAAAAGTAATCAAGGAAAACAATGGGAGCCAAGGAAATAATGGAAGGATAAATATAATTCGAATGAAACACTTAGAATCAATCCTAGATCAAGCCTTCAAGATGATAATAAGGAGGGAGAAGAACCTAATATTACAAAGAATAAGCATGATAATGAGAAAAAAGAATCAGATGAAGCAAGGAAAGATTTAGAGATCCAAATGGTAAAGGAAACAACAAAGATTGAGAATAATAGCAGTCCTTCAATCCATAAAAACCAAGCCCAGGATCAAGTCAAAAAAAAAAAGGATCCTACGCCAAAAATTATGAGAAAGGATACAAGTGAGATGATGGAAAATGAGGGGGTCACTCTCCTATTACGATGGAGAATCCCTTTATTCCTATAGGAGCAAATTTTGGGGACCCAGTGCTGAATGGAAGCAATTTTGAAGTAAGCGATGATGAAGTCCTATCCCCTCTAACAGACCTATGGAGTGAAGAAAGACTGGAAAGCTATATTATATCAGGGGAAAGTCAAGAAGAACCATAGACTAAAATAAATGGAAAAAAAACTTAGCTAAAAGCTCCATAAAAAAAGGATGATAGAACCAAAGCAATCCTCATGGATCAGAAAAGAAACAAGATTATCAAACCCAAGGAGGGGTTCAGATAAGAAGGAAACATTGGCTGATGTGGGAACTCCCAAAAACAAAAAAGGAAGAAGATCCATTAAAAAGACACTGGAGAAAGAAGCAAAATAGAATATAGTGGATGGTCGTCAGCGTACCATCCTAATTTATGCTCTCCAACTCTCTAAATGAAAGTTATATCTTGAAACATTAGAGGACTAAATAGTCTCCATAAACAGAATGTCCTAAGGAATCTGGTTAGAGACAGTAAACCAGACATATTATTTATCCAAGAAACCAAAATTATCAAAGATAAAGTGGACAAAATTCATATGTTTAAGAATGGTGGCAACTTAGGTGTTGACTCTGATGGAGCTTCAGGTGGCATTGTCATTTATTGGAATAAATAGACTGTTAATTTTACCTTTCTTATAAGTGAGAAGAATATTCTTCTGGTCAAGGCTAACTATATAAAGGATAACTTAACTTGGAATCTTGTCAATATTTATGCTCCTAACACTAGAAAAGGCAGATTGAAGTATTGGCAAAGTTTGAGAGAGATTCGTAAGCAATTCCAAGAAGATAGCTGGATGGTTATGGGAGAATTTAATACCCCCTAAGAAATGAGGAGAAAAAGGGTGACATTCCCTCCCACATGGATAACAAAATTGATATGATAGATTACATCAATGATGAAGCCTTTTTATATTTGGATCTAGAAGGAATTGGCTACACTTGGTCTAATAGAATAATGGGGAATGACCTCATCTAGGTTAAACTGGACAGAGCTCTTTTATCTCATGATTTGATATCTAGGTATTCTTTCTCCCTCTCTTCTTAGTTGCGTATTGGGTCCGATCATTTTCCTATATCTTTAAGTGCTAGTTTTATCAATTGTAAAAATAACATTCTCTTTTGTTTTGAAAAAAATGTGGACTACCCATCCAAATATGAAAGAAAGGATAGAAGAATGGTGGAACTATGCCTTAGAGGGGGGAGCCATGTATAAAATTTATAAAAAAATTAATACTATGAAAAGGAAACTCAAATTATGGAACAAGGAGGTTTTTGGCGATATTTTATAAAATGAAAGGTAGAATGCAGGGATATTAAGGAAATCCAAGATAAAATACAGAAAGAAGGTCTTTAAGAACAAAGTAAAGCTTTGGAAAACTTAATGCTGACAAATTATCATAATATAATTTCTAAGGAGCAATCCTTCTGGAGACAAAGATCCAGAGCGCTATGGCTCAAGGCCGGGGACAAAAATACCAGATTCTTACATATGATAGCCATGAAACACAAAGTTGTTAACATGATCTCTAGCCTGAATTCTAATGATAAGACTATAAGCAAAGAAGATGATATTAGAACAGAGATGCACAACTATTTATCTCAGCTCTTATCTAAGGATGTCAACTTGAATAGGACTAACCAGGAAGAAATTCTTTTAGTAATCCCCCAGCTGGTAGATGATCCAACAAAAAAATACCTCCAATTGATCCCTTCAAACAAGGAAATTAAGAGTGCAGTTTTTTCCTTTGAAGGGGAGAAATCTCCTGGTCCTGATGGTTTTCCCATGTTGTTTTTCCAGTAATTTTGGGATATCCTTAGTAAATATGTGTAGGCTAAAGTTAAAGATTTCTTTGGTACAAAAATCCTCCTAAGGGAGCTCAATGCAAATTTTTTGGTCTTGATCCCTAAAAGCAAGGAACCAACTCGGTGGACGCCTTTAGACCTATCAACCTCTATAATTGTTTGTACAAGATTATTTTAAAGGTTATCACGTCCAAATTGTTGTCCATTCTTCTGAATATCATCTCCCCCCAGTGGAACAACTTTGTCCCTGGAAGACAAATTCTGGACTCCATTATTGTTGTTCATGAGAACATTCATTCTCTGGAAGATGCTAATAAAAAAGGTTTCATGATGAAATTGGATTTATCTAAGGCTTAGGACAGAGTTGATTAGAAGTTCTTACAAAAAGTTCTTAATTCTTTTGGCTTTGATAAGGGGGTTATAAAACTCATTACCCAATTAATCTTGACTGTTTACTCCTTTGTTATTATTAATTGTGGATCTTCTCACTTTTTCAAACCTTCTATAAGTTTATAACAAGGTGATCCTATTTCCCCAATCTGGTTTGCTATTCTTGCTGAATGTTTATGAAGATATATTAATAAACTAGTCGGAAAGGGAGAAATCACTAGCCTCCACCCTTCTTCTACTACCACCACTTGCTCTCATGAGCAATTTGTGGATGATAATCTAAGAATGGGGGAGGAATCTATAAAAGAAGCTAGAAACTTGAAGAAATCCCTCTCTATTTACACTGTAGTTACTGGCCAACTTATCAATTGGACTAAGACTTTCATTTTCTTCTTTAATACCCCTTTGGAGAGACAAAATAAGATATCCAAAATCTTAGGCTGCAATATTGGCAATCTCCCTTCTTCTTACTTGGGGCTAACTTTATGATCTAAACCTCCTGACATTTTTTGGTACTCCATCATAGACAAATATAATAACAAGCTTTGTGGATGGAAATGAGCGCTTTTAAGTAATTCAGGGAAGCTTCAAATGTTAAAATCTATGCTTTAAAATCTCTCTATTTATGCCATGAGTCTCTTTAAGATTCCTCATAAATTTTCCATGGTGATAGAGAAAATCTAGAAAAGGTTCCTTTGGTCAGGGGTAGAAGATAAGAAAAGACTTAGCCTTGTGACTTGGGAAAATGTGTGGAAAGAAAAAAAGCTGGGAGGTCTTGGTCTGAGATCATTAAAAAAATGTCAAAAAGGCCCTCCTGGCTAAACAACTTTGGAGAATTTATGGAGACCAAAAAGAATGGAATGGGATTATAAGAAATAAATACCTCTTTAATGCTAACACTCTAGAGGATTATGTAAATAATGATAATAGCATTAATGGATCTAGTATCTGGAATAGTATTAGCTTGACCAAAGATCTTATTATCAAAGGAAAACAATGGAAGCTAGGAGATGGAAGGGGAATCAACTTCTAGGATGATAAGTGGATCCACAAGGATCCCTTATCTGTCAATCAAGAGTGGATACAAGCAATTGACAGATGGAAGGAAAATTTTGGGATCAAGGCTAAAGACTACTGGTAGGAAAATAAATGGAGGAATCTTGGTGACGTAGATTGTAGATTTAATTCCCTCCAGCATGAGTTGCAGACCTGGTTTATCAAAGATAACTCCTAGGATAGTACTATTCGGGACCCTAGTCCTGATGGTAAGTATTTCATTGCTTCCACTTATAATCTCTTGACTGTGAGGGAGGTGATACCTCTTTGCTCTTTTGTATGGTACAATCATCTCACTCCTAAAATCAACTTCTTTTTTTGGTTCTTAATTCAGAATAAACCTCTTACCCTTGATAATCTTTCTAAAAGGGGCTTTTATCTTGCTAATAGATGTGTTCTTTGTATGGAACAAGATGAAACTTGTGATCACATAATGTTACACTGCTCGTTCACTCGAAAGGTTTGGGAAGTTATCCTTAGGAAATGGAATCTGTACTGGTTTTTCCCTTTCCTGTGGTAGGATTTTTTCAAACAATGGAGCAATCCCTCCCAAAACATTACTGTTAAAGATTTTTAGATCTAATTCCTTCCCACTTCTACTAGTGTATCTGGAAAGAAAGAAATAACAAAATCTTCAAGAAGAAACACTCTAGTCCTAAAGTTGTTGGCAACCAAATTTACAGAGCGTTGGAAGAAAAATTCACTTCATCAAGTAATAATAATTTTGCTAAGATTATTGGGGACACTAGAGATTGGCAATTCAGTATTCCTTATCCTAAATCCAAAAATTTGAGAGCTACTGCTACTTGGACCTCCCCTCATGTTGATTGGGTTAAGGTAAACTTTGATGGGGCATCAAAAGGCAACTTGGGAATTGCTGGAGGAGGAGAAATGATAAGATATTGGAACGAAACCTATTTTGGGGCTATTGCTGCTCCCCTGGGAGTGAAATCTAATCACAAAGTTGAATCAATGGCTTCTCTTAATGTGATGTTGTTGGAATAAGATTTGGAATGTAAAAGAGTCTGACTAGCAGGTGATTCTCTTAACATCATCAATTATATTAAAATTAACAACAAGGTGTCTTGGACTATTGGGAAAATCATTAATAAAATTAATGAAGTGGCTTTGAAATTCATTGCCTTTCATTTAACCCACAATTACCGTGAAACCAACCACGTGGCAGACAGGTTGGCTAACTTGGGAGTTAGATGTGACATCACTCATAAGTGGCACGACTCAGCAAAGATAAGTGATGAGATAAACCTATTAATTAATCATGAGAAAATTAATCACAAGGTGGGGTTTATTAATACTTCTGATCACAATGTATGATGGGACTCAGATTTGGAGTATGACAAAGGTGAAATTCCAAGGGAAGAGTAATAAAAATTATGACCCTCTTTCGTTGCATTCTTTCTAGGTCATTGAGAGATAGCTAATGCATAAAATCAATTATTTGAAGCATTCCGGTTATTTTTTGAGAATCTTGGAAATTACTGCTAAGGAGATGATGAAATTTTGTGACTCCAGCATCACTGAAGAAGACAAAGCTATGGGTGGAGACTTAAAAAGAGAGGAACCAGCTGAGTGTAAATGGGTGAAAGAGAAAGACATTTAGAGAAAACTTAAGAAGGGAAAAGTGCATCGATACCTAAAACGCCTACATGGTAATGACAGGGAGATCAGGAAGGCATTTTTTGCTAGGTGGGAGAATGGTAAAGTTAACATTTTGTGTAAATATTTTACCCTAACCTTAGAACTTATGGTGGAGATTACAGGGCTCCCTTCGCATGGGATGCATTTAATCAAAGACAAGAAAGTGGGAAACAAATCCTACAAAACCTTTCCTAAGTCTAATGAGGAGCGGACTATGGTGGTTAAAGGCAACCTGGACTATGTGAACTTGTCCAACATCAAACACATCTAGGCTTGTGTTATTAGAGAAATAATGGAATATTTCACGCTGGACAGTAGGTAATCCAAAGTCTACAACAACCATTTTGTTCTCGTCAACCATTTTAGACATGATGTTAGGGTATCTTTCCCATTTTACCTGCTTAGCTCACTCAACCAGAGCATTATGGACTTCATAATTAAGGCTACCCCTGTTCTGCATGAGGGGCTTATCCTTCTCATTGTAGACTATGCTAAAAATCACATTTATGAGCCTCTTTCTAATCATATTGATAATGCTAAAAGAAACCATGGACATGGATAATACTATTTCTGAGGAGATAATTGAACAAGTTGACAACCTAGTGGAAAATTATATTGATAAGAATCAGAACAAGCCTATGGAAGATAGGGAGGATACAAATAAGAGGAATGATGAAATGTTGGAGAACAGGGTCAAAATGACAATGAAATAAATAGAGGAAAATGAAACTGAAAAGATAGGAAAGGTGGAGGATAATATGGCTATGGATAATTTGGAAGAGTCTGAAAAGGCCCAAAGTGAAAAAATCTTTGTCGATCTTGATAAAGTGCACTAGAATGAGCATATTGACTGCGATATTAACTCTACTCCTCTTGAGAGCCCCATGGGTGATGATGAAGAGAAGGATAATCAACAAAAGAAGAGGAGCTTGGAAGAAGACCTATGGGATCAGGACTTCAAGGTTAAAAGAGTTGTCAACATTTCCCATCTTCAAGCAGCCAAAAACAAAGCTATGTATGAATACAATATCGACAAATGGGTTCAGGATGATATTCAGGAGTTGCAGGCTAAGTGTAAAGACCTTAAAGAAAGAAATACTCTCATGGAGGAGATAATTGAAAAAATGAGGAATGATGCAGTTATGTATCAGAAAGGTAATAATGTTTGTGATAAGGTTATAGGTAATTATACCATGCTGGAGGATACGATTAGCAAAATGATTGATAATAAGATCAACCCTATCATTGAGAAAACCAACAACAATATTACTATGCTGAGGAAGCTGATTACTATAATCAAATCAGGAATGGAAGCCTCTATAGATAATCTAAAAGCTTTGCATACCCCGCTAGAAGGGAACTGCAATGATAGAGAAAATTTGGAGGATGATGGGAAACTGGACATCCAGATTTCAGGCCCAGGATCTAGAACTAGATCCAGCACAAGAAAGAAGACTACGGCTCAAGTCAAAGACTTAACTAATCTTCAGGATTCCATCGAGAATATGGAAAATTAGATGGTGTAAATCCATATTATGGAAAACCAGATGGTTGAATATGAGAAGTGCTCCAAGACGCTGGACTGAGTCATGTGCTAGAAGTTTCTTTTTGTCGCTTTTCTGGAAGTTTCATTTTTGTCTTCAGCTTCTTTTTTTTTTAGTTGAAATTTGTATTGTAAATCTGGGATGTCAGCCCTTTTTGGTTTTCTATCTTTGTCTATGACAGATAGCTTTTGTTATGGGTTCGTAATGCTTATCTTTCTTTAGCTATGTTAAAGGGTTTCGGGGCCCCTTCAAAACCTGTTGTTACCGTAATAAAAAACATTCCTCATCCTTTGAATACTTGGGTTTATAAAACTTATATTTATGTTTAGGAACCCTTGTAGGAAATATAGATACAAAATGACCTATCTTGTTGCATGAAAAACATTTCAGAAGTAACTTTTCTTCAAAATTACCCTTACCTCTCTTTTCTATTCTAGCAATCTGGGCCACAATTTCATCCAACTTTCTTTCTTCTTCCTGTATATGTTCCCATTCATCAACATATTCACCAAGTTCTTCTCTCAAGTCACTTTTGTTGGTGTTACAGTCCTTGGTAAAGTCTTTTTATTTTTATGCACAGTCGCCTTAAATGTTGTCTCAACTTTAGGTAGTGAATCTCCCAGTTCTGCAGCCTCACAAGTAGTTCATTTTTCAATCAACATCTCTCTATTGAAGTTTGTCATCAATGGTATGATATCTTCTATAGCTTTAACTTTAGTCTTGTAAATAGGTGTCAAAGATCTAAGAACTTTTGCATTTACTTCTTCCTCACTGTATGTGCCTCTAGAGTTTTTGATGCCAATAACAACCTTATTAACTCTTTGTACATATGCTCTAATGTTCTCATCATCTTTCATTTTTAGATTTTCCATCCTTGTCTTCCTGTTCTGCAACTTTTCCTGCTTAGTAAACTTATCTCCTTCATATAGTACTTCCAATCTTGTCCAATTGTCATGTGCAGAATCTAAATCTTTAACATCTATGAATTCACCTTCAGAGAGCACACTAATCAGTGCTTCTCTTGTGACCATGTTATATGAAAATATCTTCTTTTTATTGATAGATTTGTCTAGTTCATCCTCAGCCTTCGTCTATAAATATTTCTTTGTAATCATCCAATAGTCAATTCCCAAGCATAGTAAATGTGTTCTCATCTTGTTCTTCCAACTGTCAAGGTTTTCAGGATAAAACTTTAGACTATCCTTCCTATAGAATTCCATCCTCAGGATCACCTCAAGTTGTTAAGCTTTCTCTCTAAGGACCAGATTCTCTGATACCAATCTTTAGGAATAATAGTCCACCAACACAACTAAGAGGGAGGGTGAATTGGTTGTGAGATAGATTGTTAAACATTAAACATTATAAACCAAATTTTAATCCAAATGATAACATAGTAAATGCAACACCATAAAAAAATCCTTTGCTGTTGAGGAAACCCTGTTAAAGGTAAAACCTTGGTGGGAATCAACACCAATAAATAATGTACTGAGAGTATAATATCCTTTCTAAAAGATTTAGCCCTGTTATGAGCTTATTAATGCATTATAGTAGATAGTCCCTATTAAAGGACTAGCCCTATTAGGATTCAAGTGAAATAGTAGGCTCACTGCCCATGTACACTCCCTAAAAAAGGTTAAATCCACCCTCAGTACTTACTATCTGAAATACAAGTGTATATAAGAAATATATAATCTAGTGAACTGTCTGATAGAAACTATCTTTGCTTGATCAGTTCCAATGAAGTCTCTTAATCACATCCTCTTCTCTACATCCAAAAGACTTCGCATAAACAAGCTCGCAACATCCAAACTTCATTGTACCCCCTTTTCAACATAAAATAAAATAACTTTATTTTATATAGATTTACAATAAGCAAATAGGTCATACAATTAAGACTTTCCCAATGCACAATAATTACTTAACCCCTTGCTAAGATACACATGATACCTATAAAAAGTAAACATCAATTAAAATTCATCAAATATAATACAAGATCCGTAATCCATGCTCACACTCCATAATACACGCTACATCTCTGAAGTCGGCCCCAAATAGGTCTCCTTCAGAACACACGCCACAACTGGCATCATCAAGAGTCATGTGACCCAAAAATCATAACAAACATTCCTTAACATGTCTCTTGACATTCCTAAAGCTCACATATCATGAATCCTTATCGCATGAAAGTTATACTCAAAACACAGAGACTAACTTTGTCAAAGATTATTCATAGTCCAGTACCCAGTTTTCTCTAAAACATATGTAACTCACTCCATCTGCAATAGTAATCCATGTGACCTTATACATAAGATAGAAAAACATCCCTATATGCATAACCATCTTTGCTCAGTCTGAAACAACCATACGGTACCCATACACTTCTATCATCTAACCAACAATAATAATACCATTCTATTATGCCTTCATAGAAACATATGTTTACATAAGTGACAAAACATGAATGCCAACAACAACAACAAAAGCCAATTCCAACAGGTCTTGCAATAGGGTTAGAAGACCATCTGAAAGAACACTTAGAACAAAGGAAATGGCCATGGAAATTGCCAATGGAAGTCAATTAACCCTGGAAGCTACTCAAAAAATTAAAAGATGAAGCTCCTATCTTGGAACTTAAGGGGCTTGAACAAACCTAAGAAACAATATGCTCTAAGACAAAGCATTATTGACCTAAATATTGATGTGTTTCTCATCCAAGAAGCTTAAATATCACACTAGAACTTTGATAAACTTGCTGATCATCTCTTTCCGGGTGTACGTTTCTACTAATATGAGGCAGATGGGGCTTCGGGTGGAGTGGAAACCCTCTGGAACCCTAGTAAGTTGGTCGTTGAAGCCATTTATTTATCTCACATATTTCTTGCAGTTAGGTTTAAGATGAATAACTTATCTTGGTGTATGATTAATATCTATGCCCCTAATACTAGAAATGGTCGGGCCTTTGTTTGGGAGGATATATCTAGCCTCAAAAATCATAACGTGGATAGTATTTATATGATTGCTGGGGATTTTAACAACCCTCATTCCCCTCTGAGAAACTTGGAGGATTTGTGGATTATAATGATATCATGCAGGACCTTCCCGAGTTCATCAGAAAGAATGACCTCTCAGACCTAGAGATTCATGGAAATCCCTTCACTTGGTCAAATAATAGGAAGCATCAAAACTTAATCCAAGTTAGGTTAGATAGGGTCTAGGTTTTAGTTGGGTAGAATCTTGACCATAATTTAATTCTCACAGCCATTCCCCGCATGGTCTCCGACCACTCTCTAATACATTTTAATTGGATCATGCGATATTTTTTGGCCCTCCTCCCTTTCGCTATGAAATCATGTGGCACTCTCATCCTGAATTCAGGGACTACATCCAATCCTAGTGGAATATCCCTGTGCAATGGTCATCCATGTTCTGTATATCCAAGAAACTTGAAAATATAAGAGGGGAGGTGAAAAAATGGAGTAAATCCTCTTTTGGCGATATCTTTAAGCAAAAGAAGGAGATTGAGACTAATTTTGACCAAATACATAAAATTATCTCCAATGGGGACCCTTCTATAAATTCTCACTTGGAGGAGGAGTGTTGGAGGCATAAATAGAAGGATAACCTCAGTAAGGAGGAAATATACTGGAAGTAGAGGTTGAGAATTCAATGAATTACTAAAGGGGACATGAACACCTCTTTCTTTCATAGATCGACATCCAAACATAAGAAAAGAAATACAATCATAACTGTATGGAATGATAATAATGAGGAGCTAATCGAGGATGAAGACATGGGGAGATGGGCTTCTCAATATTTCCACAATGTGTATTCTGGATTGAATGAGAAAATTGATGGGGGTATCGGGGACATGCTTCTCAGCTCTATTACCTCTGTCCTTGATGATGCTAATAATCATCTACTCTATGGGGTTATGGAGGAAGAAGTTAAAAGGTAGTATTTGGTATGGGAGCCTACAAGGCCCCAAGACCCGATGGGTTTCCTCCTACCTTATTTCAAGAATTTTGGGAGCTAGTTAAATATGATCTAACCAGAGCCATAAAGGTCTTCATTAGGGCGGGAAAGCTACTCAAAAAGTTAAATAATACTTGTATTGTGCTTGTCCCTAAGATCCTAGACCCCAAACTCATATCTTACTTCTGTCCTATAAACTTATGTAATACTGTCTATAAGATCTTCTTGAAGGTCATTGTCAACAAGATTAAGCCCCTCCTAGATAGATTCATAAGCCCATCCCAAAAATGATTTGTGCTGGGAAGACAGATCTTGGATGTTGTGATTACCATACATGAGGTTATCGACTTGATGGACAGATGCAAAATTCTGGGTATGGCCCTTAAGCTGGACATTTCTAAGGCCTATGAAAGTGTTTATTGGAGCTTTTTGTATGCGGTCTTGTAAAAATTAGGGTTTCACGAGAGGTTTAGGATCATTAGGGAGGCTGCAGAAAGTGTCCATTACTCTGTGTTGGTGAATGTTTCTCCCTGGGGGTATTTTAGTGCTAAGAAGGGGCTAAGACATGGGGATCCTCTATCACCGTACCTTTTCATTATGGTTGTTGAATTTCTCAGAAGGAATTTCACAACTCTCGCATGGAGGGGTAAACTTCATGATCTTAAACCTGCATCCTCTTTTCCCTTTGAGGTCCTAGAATAGTTTGTGGATGACAAGTTCTTGTTTGGTGCCTCTTCTATCATTTAAGCAAGGGAGTGGAGGAAACTTATGGATGATTATGCAAGCACTTCAAGACAACACATAAACTATAATAAGAGTAAGATTTACTTCTTTAATATTGAGAAAAATCTCTAGATGAAGATTATTCACATTCTTGGTTGTGTAAAATTGTTGATCTTCCTAGCACCTAGCTTTGTCTCCCTCTTATGGTCAAGGAGGTGAGCACGCAATTCTAGAACATAATTCTTGAAAGAATGCAAAAGAAAATGGTAGGATGGAAGGGTAAATTCCTTAGCAACACAATCAAAATTGAATTATTTGTGGCTTCTCTCCAAGGGGTCCATGTTTACTTCATTTCCATATTTAAGATTTCTAGAGGGATGGATGAGAAACTAGAGAGAATCCAGAGGAAATTCCTTTGGAATAGGCTGGAGGAGAAGGCCAGATTTAGTTTGGTCAACTGGGAGACCGTTTGCCTACCCAAGGATTTGGGGGGAATCAGTATTAGAAGGATTAATGAAATCAATAAAGCACTTTTAACCAAGCTTGGATGGATTCTCTCTAATGATCTGTTGGATTTGTGCAAAATAATGAAGGCTAAATACTTCAGGAACTCATCCTAATTAGAGCTATTTTATGTCTACGACCTCCCCGCAAGATCCAAAATATGGATTAATATTGTTAAATGTAGGGTACTGCTGAGATAAGGGAGTAGATGATAGATTGGTAATGGGGAAAAAATCAGCTTCTCAGAGGAAACCTGGTGTGAGAAAAATCCTCTAGCCCTGGGCCCCTTTAGCCACCTAATGAGGATCATTAAAGAGCTTTTTGGATCCCATGTCAAGGATTTCATAACACCCTCAAGGAGGTAGAAAATACTGGAGGGTGGTGGGGAGGTTCCCCCACATCTTGGATGTTAGATTGGTGCTCTACAAGATTTATTGGATAATATTTGTATCCCTATGTTCCCATGTGAAGATAGGTTATTCTGGGATAAAAACCAATTTGGCTCCTTCTCAGTGAAGTATGCTTATAATTGCATTATTAGAGCTGTGAATGAATCTAAGTGTTGGAAGACTGTTTGGAATGGCAAACTCCTCCCAAAGGTAAATTTTTTCTAGTGGACGATGCTTCATGGTAAAATCCTAACCATAGACAATCTCAAAAGGCGTTGGTTTCTTCTTTTCAATTGGTGTGTTATGTGTAAACAAGAGGAGGAAAGTATTGACCATCTATTTATCTACTATTATTTTTCTAATGAAGTCTAGTCTAGGATTCTACGTAGATTTAGTTTATCCTACATTTTTTGTAGGACCTGCAACAGTTCATCTACAACTGGGAGTTTCCCTCTTTCCACCCTCTTGTTAGGAAACTCTAGAGAATCATCCGACCACATATCTGCTAACACATATGGAAGGAAAGAAATAACCTCATTTTTAGAGACATGGAAAATGGTGTAGATATAGTGGTTTATTGCTGAGAAAATGTTGTTGGAGAACATCTATGTTCAAATGGAAGACCCCAGCTAACCCTCCATCTGATATGGACTCCTTGGTTGCCAAGAGAAGGAACCTGGAAAATTCCTTTCTCAAGTTTGATAACTCTAAGAAAATAAAGAGAAAAATGACTAAATGGATGCCCCCCTTTTACTGGCTAAAATTGAACTTTGATGGTGCGGTCCATAACGGGTTGGCCGTGGGAGGAGGTAACATCAGGGACATGGAGGGTGACATGGTTCTAGCTTTCAATGGAAACTTTAGGTCTTCTTCTAGTAATGTTGCTAAGGCCCTAACTCTCCTTTGGGGGCTTAAGTATACCCTCTCTATTGGTGTTGAAAGACTAATTGTGGAGGTAGACTTGAAGTTAATCATTGAAACCCTAAAAGGAAAAATGGAGACCAACTAAAAAATATGTAACATTATCAAGGATACACACCTTCTGCTAATTAGACTGGAGGACTATGCAATCCAACATATTTATAAGGATGAGAATGAAGTGACTGACTCTCTGGCTACGGATCAACTGGGAAAGTGGGAATGTGTTGTTGGAGGGACCTGGCTCCTCTTCCAGACAATACAAAATCCCTCATTGGGAGAGAACAAATATTACCTCAAAGATGAATATGTTTCTTTTTCTTTGTTGGGCGGTTGGCGGGGATGTTGGGCAGGCTAGTATTCATGTGGGAGATCCCACCATTTTGAATTTAAATTTAAAGTGGTATGAGGGTATAGTAACGACTAATCAGGAGTCAAATTACTGTGATGCCTTTTCTAATGTGAGGTGGCAGGTTAGTAGTGCCCCAAATTATGACGAGGACATTGAGAGCCTTGGTATTCTCATGGTTTTTAATGACATGAGTCATAATTGTGCATGTGAAAATGGGTACCTACAAGTTGCACGACAAACACACTTCAATAGATCCTTATATGGTTAGTGGGTTAGAAAACAAGAAATCCGAAAACAATAAACAACTACACTAACCTAAACCGATCTATTGCCTTCTAGTAGGCAGGAGTACGAGCTTGCTCTTAGGTCATCGCAAGCTCAGTGACTACACCAATAACCTAAACAAGGGATTTTTAAAACTAGATTAAATGATGTAAAATGATAGATGCATGATGCATATTTGTTTTTAATCCAAGCTAATTAGATAATTTTTAGAGCACCAAATCGAAATGTGATTAATTCCTTTTAAAGCACCAAATTCAAATATGCTCTAAATTAGATTATTTTCATGCTTGAAAGTAATAACAACAATTAAAGATAAATGATTAATGCTAAGAATTCTAAAACATAAAAAACTGCATAACAACGATGCAAAAATTAGGATCCCTGTGAAGGAAAAGAGTTTCTCTTTTATAGAAATCTCTCTCAAATCGACGACCGAGATCGAAAGAAAAGAGTGGCTCAGATTCGATTGAAGAAGCACAATCCATGTGCAAGCGATGTGATTGGTCGAAAGATTCAGTTGACTGAATTGATTGATCAGTCTTTTCAGAAACTTCCAAATTGATTTTTAGTTAACCGAAATGCTTCCAAAATGATAGATAGTGGAGAATCAGTTAATTGAGTGGAACTGGATTGTTTCCATTTTGATAACCTGTCAACTGAATTTGATGATGTCATATGCATTTTTAATAATTTAAATGATTTTGAATGCATATTTGTTTTTATTAATTAATTTAATTCCCTTTTTTGATTTAATTGACAATTTAGCAATTTTATTTAATTAACATATCAGAACATCAATTAAATAATTAACATAAGGTTTATTTGCCAATGTAATGTGATTTTAAGAATTAATTAATTAATCAAGTACGATGATTGATTAGGACCTAGGATTCAGGTAAGATCAGTTCAAATTTGATGAATTGCCTATTTGATTTAGGACTTAGGGTTTATCAAGATTAGGGTTTCTTGATTAATTGTTGAGATTGGGGGTCTAGGGTTTAGATGACCATTTTTAGGTGATTACATTTGCCCTTGTTTGAATTGATAGGTGATCTGCGCATTGATTCAAAGACTTGATAGCAAGAAGACCCAGGATAGTTTGATTTGAAACAATGAAACCATTCTTTTGAAGAAGAAGACCGAATTCGGGCTTGATTGGACAAAGATCGATCAAAAGATATAAAATAGAATGATCAGTTTGATTTGAAGTGATGAAAATGAACATCTATCAAGAACTCTTAAACCTTTTGATTGGTTTGAACAAATAACCAGTTTGATTTGAAGCGATGAAACTGATTACCATTAAGAGATTTGATTAGCAAGAAAATTGACTTGATTTGAAGCGATGAAGCCAATTTGATCATTGTATTTGGTTTCAATAATGAATAGCTCATATAAGACTGATCTTGTATGGTTTCAAGTGTATTCACCACTATATAAGAACATTGATTAGGTTGCCTTTGATTTTAAGATGATCTCAACTTGATTTGATGCGATGAAGCTGAGATGCCCCAAGCGATGGGGTTTTGATTAAGGATGTAATCACTGGAATGTTGATGTCCTGATCCTGCCCCCTCAGGAGTGAAATCAAAATATGGCTAGGTGCCCCAGTGATGAGAAGCAATTCTATTGATAACATGATGCAAGAGGAAGTTGATTTGATTAGAAATAGGTCCCAAGCGGTTAGGACAAAATCTGTACTTGATGGTAGGTCTTGTTTGACTGAGATTTACCAAAATTAAGATACAAGGATTTATTAGAAGAAAAGCATGAGAGATTTCTATTGGTTGTGCAAGCGGTCAATTTCAGATTTTGATTTCGATCCTGAAAATGGAATCAAGATAGTTGAATTAGCAAGTGGTGTCATGTTCATGCACAACTGACCACTTGGAAAAAGGAAGATTGATTGATAAGAACCTCAGATCCTTCACATTGGAGAGAGATATCGATATTATGCAGATTTCAACACCATGCAGATGCATATGTAGATGCAAGACTAACATGAATGCAACCTAAGGTGTAGTCACTGAAGCTTTAGCATTTTGAATTTTTCATCATCGAGTGTTTTTGGAACATCGAAGTCGATACAATCCTTACTGGTGCCACTGCAACCATAAGAATATGAATATGACTTTCATTGGATAAGATATGAGAAAATAACATGAGCATTGGGGTACAAAAGCCAAGATGACCTGAATGTTGTTTCTAGTTGATGTTGTAAGAGTACACCAGTATCAAGGCATTCAAAGCTGAGATAACCATGAGTGCGATCTTGCATAAACAAGCAGAGTAATAACAGTCAAGAAGATGGTTCCGACCTCACCTTGGCATGCAAGTAAAAATGATCAAGAGATGTGAGGATTTTCCACTTTAATGTAGAATCTCTTATCACAAACACCTTGGTTATTTGACATTGTAGGATCATCGGGACCACACCAACAAGCAGTAGGCAAATAAAAGATTAGAAAAAATCAATGAGAATAGACAACATACGAATAGAAGTTCACCATACTTCAGCCAGTTTCAAAGTTTTTGGATGTGTATATGTATAGGGGTGTTGAGAAACAATGTCGTGCTTGTGAGTGTGATGTGTTTGATTGCTATCAATCTGTTGTTTACATTTGTGGTATCAAATGTGTGTTAAGAAATATAGATGCGTCCAAAGATAGTGTTAAGAAATACTTTTGATTAGGGTGTTGAGAAACACCTATGTGTGTTAGTAGTGAGTTGTCCTTCATAAATGAAAAGATTACTAACTTTGGTGTAAACAAAAGATGCGATCAAATTTGGGAACCCATACCCCTAGCAGCAAACGAAGATGTCTGACTTGACTCATACTGCCAGGACAACGCTGATTCAATTTCCCCTAGGTAATGACTCTGGATCGGTTTCAAGCCAGGAGGGTTCTCAGAAGAACCAGAGTGTCATGAAAGTGTCTGAAAGATATGTACAAACTGAAGCAAAGGATTGCCAAGGTTGAGCATTGATAGATGAAGCGCTGAGTACAAGAGGCGTCTGTTTACCAGGTTTTCACCTACTTGGCAGAGATGTTATTTTTGCTACCATGGCGCCTGTTTACCAGGTTTTCACCAAGGCACTTTTTCTTCTTTTCAATTTTTTTTTGTATTTTCCCATTTTTCAATTTTTTTTAATTTTCCTCTTTTTTTATTTTTTTGATCGATACATCAAGGCGCCTATTGCTAGGTTTTCACCAAGACGATCATTTTTTCAGGACTTTTTCCAATTTTTAGTATTTTTAGAGATTACTCTTGTCTCAAGCAAGAGAGCATTGGTTTGCCCCCAATGTCTAGCAAGGTGTAGGACATTGCAGATGGATTAGAAAGCTGATGGATTAGAAAGCCGATGGATGAGGTGAATAGACAATTATGGATGAAGAGGGTAAATGTGACCTTAAAGGATAGTTTCCTCAAGATTACCCAAGATAGGGAAAAAATAATATAGAAATGTAAGTGTTGGAACTCCAAAATTCTGGGTACATTTGGGAGTGAGTATACTGAAAATTTTCCCTAAGTTTGAATTGCTGCCCTAAAAGGCTTGTGGAGAAGGCCAAGTTTGAATGCTTATAAAAAGTAGCCTGATGATTTTCATGATATACCACTTGGGAAATGGGTTCAAAACATTTTATTTAGCAAGTATAGTGGGTTCCAACTCTCAAATTTAGTTTTGACATGTTTTGGAAGTAGTCATTTGGAGGTGGTTACGCAGATCTACACTGTACTTATTCAGATTTTCCTAAATGACCCACTTCAGAGGCTTGAATCTTGTACCCAGTTTATAGTTAAGGCATAAGGGTTGTTGTAGTGTGTTGTAGGCATGAAATTTAATTTCCTTTCCCATTTTCATACCCCTGTGATCTCATTTGATAAATTTTCCAAAGCTATTCTGTTTGCATTTTATTCATTTTCCCTGAGTGTGAAAATGCAGATTTCGAAGTACCTTACTTTGAGGTCCCACCATTTGTGCCCATTTCAAGATTTTGAAGAATTGACTTATACCATGCATTTCCAACATGAAAGTGTACCTACCTAAATATTTCTAGACTATGGCCAATCCAGTTGTCCACTTTTCCCAACTGATGTCAAATCCAATCTCTGCAATTTTACTGTGTTTTAAGTTCAGAAAGTTGTAAAGTGTTGACTTTGCAAATTGATGCCAATTGACCAATTGATAATCAGAATAAGTTAATGGCATATTCATTTTCCTTGTGTTAAAGTGAATCCATGCTCTAAGGCTCAAACTCTAAGATTTTCTTTTGCTAAGTTTTTGGAATCAAAACTAAAGGAAGTTTATGCAAATTTGCAGTGTCAAATAGAATACAGTTTACAGAATAGTCATTTCAAAGAATGACAACCTGTTATCAGGTGATTTATTTAAGAGAGAGTGGTTTTATTGTACTCTATATATGTGAATGCTTTTCCTGGACCAGTGGTTAAAACTTAGAACATATTTTGATAACTTTGCAGAAGTGATTTTGAGGGTGGTTTACATGTGTTTTGACAAGTGCATTTTGCAGATTTGTGAAAGTGGTCAACTTGGGAGTTTAAAATATCTCACTTCTTAAGGCATCACAAAGATATGTTTTTGCAGGGTGATGGTAAACATGAAAGTCTGCATATCTTCTGGATTTGAGAGTTCTAGGAGGCCTTCTAGTTAGTTTTTGAGATCAGTTCTAGAGGCCAGATGACATCTATGAGGTCAGTTTGCATAATTGTTAAAAATTGATTGTAATGGCCGCTAGTTCAGTATCTTGAGATCCGAATGCACTGAAGACTACATGTTGATAAGCTGAGGGTGAATGTGGTTTTCAGAATAATGATTCTCCAATCGAGCCTCAGAGGATCCAGATTTTATTGTTGATATTCATTGGTCTTGTGGTGTAGGTTTTATAGTATATTATTATTTTAAGTCATTTGTGATTTAAATAATAGTATTTGTAAATGTGAAGTTGAGGTTTGTTTAGCTAACCTTGGAGAATCATAATAGATTGATGCTTTAGTTTCAAGCATCTAAGAGAGTGCAATTGGCAAGTTGATTGCTAACTTCCTCAACCTTACGATCATTAGAGGGCCGCTTGCACAAGTTATCAAAGAATAAGGAAAATATAAACAAAGAACATCCCATGCGAAGGGAAAACATCTAAAAGTTTTACTCAAATACAAATTGCAAAACAATAAGCAAAGGCTAAGTAGTATGAAAGGGATTTGTGCCAGAGCATGGAGAAAGTTAAAACTTTAGAAACTATTAAGAAAATTGCATTTAGCAAACAACCAAGGCATGAGAATATTGCGTAGGGCAATATAGAAGTTTTAACAAGTTATGTTAATCACCAAAAGGGATTCCAACATAGTTAATGAAGGAGACATGATTGCCAAAGGTTTTAAAAACAAAGACTTAAAGAACCAAAAGCCAAATGCTATTTGCAAGTGTGAATCCAAAAGAGGGGTTGTGCATTAACTTGGTTTTGGTTTTGCTAAAGAAAAACAATTCAAAATATAAACATTACCAGACTAAAATCCTGCGCAAGTTTTAAAGGAGAGGCAGTTTTAAAAGAACAACATGCAAATGACTTTGTAATAGCAAACCAGTGTTATTGGCAGGAGTAGAATCTTTGGTATGGCTGCCATTGCAAGACATAGTGGAGACATATTCATTGTAAATATAAGGTGGAAAATGCAATGATAGTCTGCACAATGCACCAAGGAGAGTTCCCACGCAACATTGGGAAGATGTAAAACATTCATAACAAATGTATAAGAAAGAGGAATGTCTTTGGTAGGATATGGAGGAGTAAAGAGGAGATCCCCTGCGTAGTGTTTAAATTGGAAGTCATCAAAGCTTGCACAGAACTGCAAAGGTGGAGACAAAGCCCACGCATGAAAAACATGAGGAGTCTGCACAGGTATCAATGCAAAATTGGAGCTACATTGGAGTGTTTGAAATGGTGCGCCAGATGTGGATGGCCTCCCAGAAAATTGCACAGATTTAAAACCAATAACAAAACAGAAAATGTAATTTGCAGGTGGATGGAAGTAGCTTGCGCAACATATGGAGGACTTTTTTAAAGGTTTTAAAAACCAAATGTTATTGCTAAATGTTGTCCAAGCCCTACAAAATGTACAAAAGAGGTAGAGTAGTTTGAAAAATAGTGCAAATAACAATTCAAAGAGAGGCTGCGGATTAGAATGTGGTTTTTTTTTATTGAAACAAACAAAATGCAATAAGAGCTGGTTGAGCATGGCTAGGAGGACCAAAGGGGAAGTCCACACAAGCTAGAAAAGCCTATGCAACATGTGGGGTAATTAAAAAATTTGATGTTTAATGCAATTGACAGGTGTTTGGTGAAAGAATTTCTTGTGCATGAGGTGAGAGACCTACAATGCTGAACATGGTGGAGTGCAAACAATATAAGAAGCTCGCACATAAGGAAAAATGCTTCCAGGCTTGGGAAATATGCAAAATGAATATCCCACATTTCTTGTGGGTGGAAGTTTTGAAGAGTTTTAATACTCTAGCACTTACATCATAATATGAATAAGAAACCAAGAGGCTCCTTGGCGGGCCCCTTGGATGGATGAGTCAATGCGTGGTGGGTCCTATTATTTTGAGAAAAGAATGTGATAATACTTTAAAAATTCAAAGGGGATTTATCTCACTTTGACCCCATAGGAGAAATTTTAGATGTTTATAAGGCAAAAGACAAACATATTGAAATGTGAAGCAGAGCAGGAGGTTCTCTTCATGTGTGCATGCAGGTGACAGGTGGTAACTTGGGAAGCGTGTTGGTGACCAAGATGACCAAATTTTGTAGATAGGTGGCACAGATGATGAAGAGGATGAAGGGACACATGGCGATCAGTCATGAAGTCGCAGAAGGAAACTGCGGCCAGGAGCTAACTATCGAGATCACGTGACTAACCACCAAGGTAATCATCGGGTGTAGTCACGAGATGCTAGAGCTAATAACCGAGATCATGCAACTAACCACCAAGGTAACTGCCAGGTGTAGTCGTGTAGTCACAAGATGCTGGAGCTAACCGTCGAGATCATGCGACTAACCACTGGGTGCAGTCATGCAATTGCGAGATAAAAGAAGCTAACCGACAGAAATTCCAAGATTGAGCGACCACTGTTGGATGAAGATCAGATCTAAGGGCCCGCTTGCAGTCTCTAGATC
The DNA here is from genome assembly GCA_018584345.1 of Thuja plicata. Lineage (NCBI taxonomy): Eukaryota > Viridiplantae > Streptophyta > Pinopsida > Cupressales > Cupressaceae > Thuja > Thuja plicata. Next base: position 1,619,822 of record MU228071.1, read on the forward strand.
TAACCAAGGTTAGTGAATTGATTCAGAGACTTAGAGACTAGTCTATGCAAGATAACTGTGGTTAGAGAGTGGTCAGAGATATGGTTGAGTTAAGCCTATTCAAGGACTTAGAGACTAAGGCTTGTTTCCAAGTCTCTAGATCTAATCATAGTTAAAGAAATTTCTCAAAGACTTAGAGACTAAGTAGTCTCTAAGTAAACTGGGGCTAAAGGAGGAGTTCTAAGGCTAGTTAAGAGCAGCAAATCATAAACTGACAAGTGTCAAAATCTGGTGCATTCTGGGCATAAAATGCATAAAAAGGAGAATTTCAAACGAAGGAATGTGCACAGGATTAAATTTCAAAAGGGAATTAAAAGGTAATCTATGCAAATATCAAAAGGAAAATAAAATCAAAATTGCATATAAATGAGAATATACAATGAGAATTTTGATATAAGGTGAAAGATTAAAGTATTGCTGCATAGTCTTTTCTATAGTCAGGAGAAATATTTTATATTTCAAAGATGAGCATTCTCGTAGAAATTTTTCACAGAGACCAAAATCTGATTTTTAGAGAGTTGGATTGGAATAAAATTTGTTAGAGAAGCAGTTGCTGAGGGATGATCAGATTTCTTGGAGGAGAAGGATAGGTGTCGGTGATTGAAATTATTTTTCCCATTCTCATATATCTCTCTTCTTCTCCACTATTGTAAAGGATGGTGAAATAAACACTGCAAGGTAGTATTTTGATTCTAGGGTCTTATTTTTTGATTTTTTTGTCATTCTGGATGTACTGCAACAAAAAATATATTAATAAAATACAATGGAATTTCCTGTCTCGTATCTGCTATGTCTTTTTGTATTTTTGTCTATGCTCTTGTATGTTTAATCTGTAAGGCATTTTGAATGCACTGGTTACAAGGTAATTGTGTGATTATTTGTAAGTTTCTTTCAAGGAGGGAGTCAATCTTATGAATAATTCCAGAGGACTAGGTATTAGTGTGAGAATTTGATACATGGGTGTGAGAATGAGAAGGTGATTTGTAAAGCATCTCATCTGAGTTTTATTTGTGTTTCCATTAAGTAATTTTTGTGGATGTACGTTTATTTGACTCTGTTGCCCAATAGATAAGGCACTGGTATTTGCTGGTTATGTAGTCCTTACCATCAATCATTTAAAGTCAAATAATTTTACATTTCCTGTTTAAAAGCATAAATGTTCAGAATCTATATTGAATAGTACAGACATTTTTGGTGATTCTTTGAAGAAGTGAATCCATAGGTTAGCCTTCCTGAGCTTAAAGCTCAAAGAGAAGAAGGATCTAGTCCTTATTGTAACACTAACCATTTCCCTGGTTCTTAGAACACTTATGCAAGTGGGATCTTGTATAAGATTAGTTGAGTCTTGGATTCCCACTTTATACACATCTAAGAACTATCCACAGTCACATCTGCATAATGGGGTTCAGCTAGAGAGTGCTTATGTATGCAGAAATTTGTTATGTTTTAGGTGTGCCCGCCTGAGCGTGTGGAGCTCAAAGTAGAAGGAGAATCAAATCCTCATCAATTAGCCTTTTCTTGCCCCTTAGTTTGTAGGAAGAAGTAGATTCATGTGAGTTGGATGAAGATCCCCAAGTCTGGTTTGCATATTCTCTTTTAGAACTGAGGGATACAAGAAAAAAATGCTAACAAAATGGTGACTCCGCTGGGGATAAAGATGAAATAGTCCAATTGAAATATTCAAAAAATCTTTGGTACTATTTTAAAAGTTAAATAAATTTCGGATTGAGTTTTCTCATCTGAGTCGCTAACAAAATGGCGACTCTACTAGGGAGAAATAGATGTTTGTAAAGTCTTTAATGACTAACTGTTTATCATTTCTGAATGAGATTGTGAATTTTAATCCCACATCTTTGTGGGTGGAGACTCTAAATTCTTTTGTAGCCCAGTAGCATTGATTTACATGTAAAATTTTAGAGATTTGCAGTATATTGTTTGCAGATCTGAAGCCTTTGTCTGTTTGTTTTGGAAAAGAAGGAGAAAATAACAGTTGGTTGTTTGAGTGTTTACTTCTGCTAGCCATGAAAGAGTATTTCAACATAAACAACAAAGGTATTCTAATTATCATGTGTTTTTATTTCATGAGAATTGAGTGATTTAAACGGATTGCCTCTATTGAGTGTTTTCAACACTAGGAAAGAGGTGTATTCAAATTAATATGATGTCAAATTTCTTTCCACTTAAAGTTCAGACCGGCAAGGGTATCTCAAAATCCTTTCATACTAAAAGGTATGAGCCATTGTGTTTTGATGGCATTAAAGATTTCCCACATGATGTGCCTCATGACATCAGAGATTATTTGCCAAAATGTTGTGGAGATCAAGTTGTTTCAGCAAGTCATCATGTTCAAATGTTCATTGATTTATTGGGTGACTTTGAAATAAAGTATGAATATGTATACATGAAGTTGTTTGTTCAAACTTTGAAAGATAATGCTAGGGACTGGTTTTATTTTTTACCAGCTTGTTCAATTTCTTCTTGGGATGATTTACATGTTGCCTTTATGGAACAATTTGGTGAGAGAATGAATTTGAGCGATGTATTTATTGAATGGTTGAATCTTAAGATTGAAGAAGATGAATTAGTTCCTGATTTTAATATCAGATTTTCAAGAACTTTATATGAAATACCTGAAAGTAGTAGCCCTCAAGACCATGTGTGTGTTATGGTTTAATTTGATGCATTTGAAAAGAAGATGAGTTATAGGTTGAGAGACAAGGGACCTAAGACTTTGCATCAGGATTTTATGACAATAATAGAGATTGAAAACAATGCCAAGTACGGATTGACAAAGAACCATTTCTCTAGAGGAATTTGCAAATGGACAAGAGTATTTTGATAAATTTGCAGCTCCAAGTACGGGTATTGATACCTCTATTTTGGTCTCTAGTCAAGTCTTGAATTTAGATTTGAATAGATGTATTGTTAATGATCCTTTGTTGCATATGGAAGAAACGTATAACGATGATAGCAATGCATATGTCCAAGAAATGGTAACAATGAATGATGTATCAAATACTTATGATGGTGACTTTCTCAATAAATGTTTGCCTTACAAATTTATATCAGAAATACCCTCTCATTTTGATCCTAGATGTAATGATATTAACAATGTTTTGAATGTTGAAGAGGATGTATGTCTTTTACACTCTTATGAGGATCAAGAGGATGTTGAAACCTATGTTTTGCAAGAGAATGATATGTTGGAAGATGTTGATTCATTGTTGTTATGTGAGCCTAGTGTAGCATGGGAAGATAAGAGCATTCTTGGAAGTGAATGCAAATCAACATGTGAAGGTAAGAGTATCTTCACCAATTCTGAAAATAATCTTTTACATCAGCGTGATACAAATGAGTTTGGTATTAAGAGATTTGAAATGGATTTGGTGTCAAAACTTAAGGAAAGAGGGACATTAAATGATGGTTTTCCTTATGAGATGGAGTATGATACTATCTTGCAACTTTATCATGATATTATGAATGAAAATCGGAATGAAGATCACATAGTTGAGTCTTTTTAGTCAAAGGGTAAAGTGCTAGATGAGTATGTTGTTGAAATCCCTTTATTTAGTGATGATCAGCTTCAACATATGAATTATTTGTGTAATGAAAATCCTACACATGATGAGAAAATTGAGCACGATTGGTGTCTTTCCCCATCTCCTCCGGTTGAAGAAGGTAGTATGAGTTTGTCATCCACTTCTTTGCCTAATGATAGAGGTGTTGGATCTACTTATAATGATATCTCTAATTTTGAATCATATGATGAAAGTGATTATGACAGCGGGGGTACTAATGTCTTCAAAGTTTTTACTAATGATGTATTTGATGAAGACATTGATACAGCTCAACCATCTCTTTGCTACCATAGTTTCTGTGTCAGTCCAGTCTTGAGCCCAGTCACACTTGTACATATATTTACTAGACTGAAGACACATGAAGCTCATAGAGAATGGATGAGATGAGGCAGATATGCAGGAAGTTGCCTTGGTTGAGCCAAAAGGCCAAGATAGAGGAATAGCGGATGGGGTGCTCTAGATGTGGGAATGATGTAATCCCAAAGAAAACATAAGGATTGGGAAGGATGCATCCCAATGATGATGAGTGAATTGAGATCAAAGATTGCAAGGCTAAGGCTGTGCTTGGATGGGCTGATTTTTGCCTGAACTGGGATAGATGGAGGATGTAGATAGGATTTGCATGCGATGGTAGGTCATGAGGAGAATTAGGATTGGAATGGGTGGCATTGGGTGCATGAGTATAGCCTAGAGCTAGATACCAATGACAAGGGAAGAAACAAGTGATGGGATATATGAAAGGAGGAACTGGAAGATGGAGGAGACGTTGGGGAATGTGGAGAGGGAAGCGCTGTATGGAAGGATTTTAGTAGATGAATGGATGGATAGCTGAAGGATTGTGGATAGGAGAGGAGGATTGGGAAATGACAAGTGGATATGAGAAGGTCTCCAAGGACTACGTCACCAAGGAACATAATGCCCCCACTTAGGATAGGTCATGTATGTGAGGAAGCATTAGGAGGGGGTATGATAGGATGGAAGAGAGGATAACAAGAGGATGAAAAAGGTGAATGAAAGATAGGAAGAAGGGTGGATAAGGGAGGAAGATAGTGCAGAAGGATAGATGGAACGAAGGATGGGTGGATAAAAGGATAGGTGGATAAAGACGGGAGATGGGAGATGGATTTCAAGAGATGTCCAAAAGCATGTAGATATGGTGGCTTGTATATTTCTCATCAAGATCCAGAGGAGGATGGAGGAAGTGAAAAGGATAAGACAAGATATGGATGGTAGATGGATGGTGGCTAGAAGGAACTTTCCCCCAAGTGTGAAGAGCAATTGGATGGAGGAACTACGGATGATGCCTGTTTACCAGGTTTTCATCATGGTACTTGTCCAAGGCACTTGTTTGCCAAGTTTTCACCAATGGACGAATTGATTTCTCTTTATTTTTCTTTTTTCTTTTTTTTTTTGCTTCTTTTGATTATTATTATTTTTTCTTTTTTTGGTTTTCTCCTTTTGGTGTTGATCACAATATGTTGGTACAAATTTATGTGGGATGAGTGACTTAGGAAAATGTAGGTATGAGATAGTTATGTGGGGGGAGATATATGGGATAATGGATATGATAGTTGGAAGTATTTGGATAAAATGATGGAAAGTGAGTAGGATAGGGGGATGTTGTCAGGATCAACATTGGCACATGTTGCGAGGGATGGGGGAAGAGTGAATGTGAAGCAAATGGTACCTGTGGATGCAATGTAGGAATCATGGTAGGAAGTTGTGGGATATAAGGACCCAAAATATATTTTGAAGATGGAGAGTAATGCTCAGCTAGAGGATTAGTAACCTCGAATGCCATAATGGATTTTTCTTTTAGATGCATGTCATCTTTTTTCTTTGGGATCCACATAATTTTTTCTTTTGCTTTGGTGGGCTTTTGTGGCCGATGGGATGTAGTGAATTCTTTGATTGGATTTTATTTTACTAGAGCATGTCATTGGAAGTGAACATGACAATCTTTATATTGTGGATCTGTAGCGTTATGCATTGGTGATTTAGCATCCAAATTATAGTGAGTAGCATTGGAAGAGATATGAGAACTTGCATGAGATGGAGGAAATACAGATGGAATGGTGGAGGTAGGATGGTGGATGGAGTGCATGGGTATGTGCCTTTGTTGATCCTGATTAGGAATGTAAGTGGTGGG
>MU228071.1:1642232-1676593 GCA_018584345.1 Thuja plicata
ATTAGTGCCATTAAATTTCTCCACCTCCATTCTACTGTATGAGGAACCTGCCATCTCAATCTGCAAATAAGATTCAGAATGCTCTGCACAAAAAACTCACACTCAACTTGAGATTAGCTCAAAAAACCCTACCCAACAACTAGGATCAAAAGTTGATCAGGCTCTGATACCACTTGTAAGGAAAATCAGGTGTGGAAACAACTTCCTACACTAATCTCTATAGGAAAGTATTGTGCAAATTCTTTTAAATCCTTGCAATTTCAGATTCGTTAACTACTTTAACAATGATATTGCAGCCACATACCATGCATACAGAAAATAGAGAATGACACAATGATTTACCCTGGGGAAAACCTTTTGGTAAAAAACCCCAGCACTTCAAAACCTGCACAATGCATTATCTTCAACACAACGGTTACAACACACTTGCAATGCAAGTTCTTTCAGGAGACAATTGACACTCTAAGACAAATCCAGCAGCACCAGATCATACCACCAATACACTCTTTTTGTTTCCTTTCCTATAACCCTAAAAAACACTTATATCATGCACTTTCTTTTTTAGGGCAACTTCCAAGGATAGTTGTATTAGGGTTTTACCATTCTCTGAGAAAATAGGAACCCCACGATTGTGGAAGAGTGTAAAGTACTCAACTTTATCAGTTTCCACATGTCTTGCATGTCTTCACCTGTCATTGAAATTTCTTAGAAATAGCTCGTACGTGTCATAGGAATCCGTCATAACCGTTTCAGCCATGATCTCCTTACACACAATTCAAGATGCTGACACATCAAGTGGAGTGACACATCAACATGCCAACTAGACATGTACACTCACACTTAATTACATTATTTGCAAGCAAATACATTTTACAAAATAAATAATAAGAATTGGAATTATCCAAAGTTTAGACACCTTATTCCTAACACTAACTAATGGGAGAGAAGGGATGGATTGGGGTATGGAATATGTGTTAATGTAGGTAGGAATGTGAGATGGAAGATTGGAATAAGATGGGGTAGATGGGTAGGATAGAGTGGATGGTAGATTAGTAATAGCATAGGGATTATGGTGATGGCTTGGGGGAAATGAAGGACTAGGATTAGGGTTTTGAACATGGGTTGGAGGATAATGAGATGGTGGATTGGGATTAGGGATGTAGCTAGTAGTGTTATTGTAAAAAGACGGAGTTTGGGATATGACTGTGGGATAAGATGGATGCATGAATGTATAGGAAGAAGATGTGGATGAAGGATAAGATGGATTTTCCTTGTCAAAGGTAGGATAGTGTGGAGGAACGACTAGAGTTTGGAGGATGCTTGGAGTAAGTGTGTTAAGGCTTTCCATATATGCATCATGATCAATAAGACCCTCATTATCACTAGAATAGGATGTTGGGGTGAGCTGGATAAGGTTTTCAAAGTATGCACCATGATCAACAAGACTCTCATCATCACTGGAATAGGATGTTGGGGAGAGCTTGCTAAGGTTTTCAAAGTATGCATCATGATCAACAAGACTCTCATCATCACTATAATAGGACGTTGGGGAGAGATTTCTAAGGTTTTCAAAGTATGCATCATGATTAACAAGACTCTCATCATCACTGGAATAGGACGTTGGGGAGAGCTTGCTAAGGTTTTCAAAGTATGCATCATGATCAACACGACCTTCATCATCACTGGAATAGGATAAAAACATGATGGGGTAGGATGGAGGAATGGCTGGAGTTTGGATGGTATTTGGAGAAATCTTGCTAAAGTTTTCAAAATAGGCATCATGATCAACAAGACTCTCATCATCATTGGAATAGAATAAAGACAAGGAAGAGATATAACAACCAAACTCATCATAATAGATTTGTGACATGACACTTTTGCGGATGAGTTAGATAGGGAAGAATGATGAAGATGGATGGAAGACTCAAGCTCAGATTTAGGAAGGACTGATTCTGAAGAAGATGAAAAGGGGATGGGGGTGGAGAACATGACTATGCTAACCTAGGATATGGGGAGAAATGGAGGACCTGAATTTCTTGTGCTTGACGGAAATAGATATGAGCTCAATTTGATAATGTTTAGGATGAGGCATTGTTTACGACAAGTGTGCCTTGGAATGTTTTCAGAATAAATGATGATCTTGAGGATTTTGAGCAAACAATCTTGCGAGAGGAAAAGCAACCTTGCAAGAAGCATACAGATGTTGATCTCTTTGGCAAAAGGACTTCAAAACTCTCAGATTTGTGTATGTTCAAGAACTGTTTTTCACAAGGTTTGTAACACTGAAGACACATACAAACACTTTCTACCTTAAGGATTGAGTGAGCTTGAAAACCTTTGTCCGCATACATAGGAACACACACAAGAGCTAATCAGAATATGACCACCATTAAGCACGAGGCTTTATGATGTCGTATTATCCAACTCCAAACGCTCAGGGTGGCACGAATGTGCAAATTTCTCGGAGAAGTTACTATCTTCTTTGCCCAGTCGATTATCAAGCTTTCAGGGATGGATCAGGTAGGTTGCTAGATTTATGAGGTGCTAGTATTTTTGTGGTGTCCCCGTAATTGGTTTGTATGGCATGACTCACTTAAGAGCCTAGTTCAACCATGCCAGTATGTTGAGGATATTCACTCAGTATGAACAGCCATTGAACACGACCCACCCGAGCTTGAAGGGATATAGACAGACCTTTAAGTCCACCTTATTTCTATACCGGTTGAAGGGTTTACTGGTTTGGGGTCGGTCTCCAGAAGGACTTGTGCTTCTTCTAGACAGGCCCCTCTAAGAAGATTTAGAAAAAGATCGAACGTTCACAATCACCTTTCTCTTGCACCAACGACCATGAAAGCCAGTGGGAGAGGATAGTGTGTGAAGTGAGGTTGCACTCTACAAATTTTTTGTGCAAGTGCACTAGAGACACAGAACACAAAATTAATCTTTTGATAAGTTAGGCAATATTTGATCTGATCTAGTGCAGAAATGAACTCACAAGTTTGTCTTTTTTATGTACACCAAAATGAAATTTTCTTTGCTTTGTTCAATTCTTGTTTATGCATTCAAGATGATGTTTGATTGAGCTGTTTAGTTTTAAACCCAAATTTGAAATGTTCTGATTTACCTGTTCAGTTTTTAGGACTCAAATTGAAATGTGCTTGATTTGCCTTGTTCATTTTTAAAACCCAATTGAAATGTTGATTGAATGTTCAGTTTTTAGATCCAAAATAAAAGATGTGATAGATTGTCCAATTTTAAAGCTGAAAAAGTGAAGTGTTTGATAGTTAGTTCAATTTTAAGATCCAAAAACAAGATGTGTGATTTTATTTGTTCAGTTTTAAAGCCAAAATTAGATGTTTGATTGTTAATTTTCCTTAAGCATTCAAGATTTTGTGCATGTTCATTTTAAGCCCAAAAAATAAATGTTGACTTTTGTTGACTTTTTGACTTTTGCCTTTTGTTGACTTTGAAACCCAAAACCAAGTGTGAAATGATGTGAGTACATACATGGTTCTTTTCAAACACCAAAAAGTGAAATGGGAATTTTTTAATTAAAAGATTACGTGCTTTATTACCAAACTAGATGGCTAACCTATAGAGCTGTAAAAAAAATAAAAATAGTTAGTAAGAGTGCATTATTGTAGGTTTACAGTGCCTTTCCCCTATGTTTTTACAAGTAATGGTCCCAGTGATATAGACCATATTTCAACAAATGGGTAATAGAGAGAAAGTAGAAAGAAGATAGAAGGAATATAGTCTTCTTATTTGTCTATCAATGATATTCGTGGAAGCGTAATAGAGAGAAAGTAGAAAGAAGATAGAAGGATATAGTCTTATTTCCTTTTTCAACATGCAAAAGAAAATAAGATCTTGCAAAACATACTCAAACAACAAAAACACATTAGTTTAGAGGGTTAGTTTGCAAGCAAAACAATGAAAAAGAACCTGTGAAGTGGGTCCCACCGGGCGTGCCAGAATGTGAGCTATAAAAATTAGGTGTAAAGGAGCATAATAATGATTCAAAACACTCAAAAACTAATAATCTAAACTACATACATGCTAAGTATAAAATGAAAACTTGAAATAAGCTAAATGAAGAAAGTGCAAACCTCCTACAAGATCATTCAAACTCCATTTTGTTCATTGGATTTGTCTATTTATTGTGGATGTGTGCTCATGGATGTGCTTCAAGCTGTGATCTCAAACTAGCATTATAACTCTTCTCTAAAAGATGGATTTATGATTTGCTCTCAAAATAACATTATAAATCTACATGAAAGGTGGATGAAATACATGGAAGGTGGATGAAATTATGAAGGAATGAGGTTTCTTTTATAGAAAATAGGTGAGGAATAAAGGGTCAGGATGCAATCCGGAGCAGAGGTCCAGATGCACCTAGAAGAGAGCACATGGATTGTGCTTCTTCAAGTGCATCATATTGTGACAAGTGTCACAATATGATTGGGTTGAAAAGAGGAAGGAATGTGACCATTTAGGGAAGAGAGCCAAGAAGACTCTAGAAGATAAGGTTATTAATGAGGGTGTAAGAGGCTTAATGAGGAGTGTAAGAGGCATTAATGAGAGCATTAATGAGGCATGGGTGAAGGGATAAGAAAGATCTTGAGAAAGTTGACTTTGGGGAAGTGATTGAATTCATAATCCAAATATTAGGAATGTGACATCATTAGGGAGAGTTTAGGATAGAATTAGGATTAGGATTAGCATGAGTGAAGAGGTTGGAATTAGTTTGAACTCTGAGTTCAGTGGTTGGGATTGGTTGGGTTAGCATGAGTAAAGGGGTTGGGTTGAGTTAGAACTCAGGGTTAGGTTAGGGGTTAAATGAAATATTAATTAATTGAATTACATAAATAACATATCCATTCAATAATAGGGGAATAGGGTTTTAATCAATTATTAAGCTATTGGTTGCTTTTGATAATTAATCAAGACTATAGCCAATTAATTGGCTTAGTTAGGGCTAGGGGATGACATAGGTCAATTAGGTAATTCTTAATTACTTAGTTGATATGTCTCAGAAGGTACTAAATATGATTGAATTAGGTTAATTAGATTTAGGTATCTATAGAAACAACCAATGCAACTGTAGTTGGTAGATGCTAGTGTTTGAATGATACTTATAAGGGGATTACGCAGGATATAAGGGAGCTGCCAGTGATCAAATGATTTATCAAAACCCAACACCATGAGCAAGGAAGCATTTAAAACATCTAAAGCAACAAATGCATTGCAAAGGACTATGCAATAGTTTGCGCAACATTTTGAAGATTATATGCCATGCACCCTGTGCCAATGGTGAAAGAATTTGAAGGAGCCTGCTCTGAAATCATGGGAGAGTATGCAGATTGGAAAGAGACCCCACTCCAATGCAAATACCAAAGTGTTGTGTGGAGTTTGAATGTTGTTTAGATTTCAGAGTAATAATTAAAAAACATACAAAACACAATTTCTAGATGTAATCCCAAACAACCAGCGGAATAAACATGAAAGTGAATAAGGTCTTTAATTTTTAAAAACATTACCAAGGTAAAGTGTAGTTTGCAGATGAAAGGCCAAAGTCCATGCTGAGTGTAATAGAAAAACAAAGACCAGCGCATGAAAGATAAGGAGGTATGCGCAGGAGTCCAAGATGCCACGCATTGGCATAGTGAAGGACATTTTAAAACAAAACAAAAAAAAAAACATTTGTATTTAAATATGTTGCGCTGGGAATTGAAGGAAGGGGTTGCGCAGGGTACTTAGGGGAGGATGTGCAAAATGAAAACATTGCAAAATACCAAACTAGTGTGCAAAGTATAATACATTAAACTCAGCGCAGGATATATGGAGGAGCAAATTTTTAAGCATTTAAAAACCAATCAAAAGCAATGTCTGCGTAGTATGAGGGGAAATAAAATGAAAGGGCCAGCGTGGACTTTGGAGGGAGAATGCAGCGTTGAATGCCCAAGAGCCCATGTTGAATGTTAAAGGGAGCTTAAACATTGAGACCCCACACAATAAGAAAGATCAGCGTAGGGTACTTTTTAAACACTAAAACATATAACATGCAAATGACAAACCACATAGATGTTGCGTTGGTTGTCAAGAGAGGAGATAAAACAACAAACACAACCTGCATAAAAAAAAAAACAATGTCTGTGCAGCTAAATAAAGGGGATTGACAAGGAAGTAGCCAACATCAAAAAAGCCAAATGTGTTGTGCAAAAACCATTCAAGGGGCCGCGCATGCATACAAAGGAGGCTTTAAAGCTTGAAAATACAAATTTTAGTTATCCCACATGCACAGTAGATATGTTTTTTAAATCTTTTTATACTCGAGAACTTACTTAATGAAATAAGTAAGAAGACAAGAGGCCATTTGGTGAGCCCCTTGACTAGAAGTATGCATGCGCGGTGGGTCCCATATTTTGGGCGAATAATAAGTAAATTCTTTAAAACTGAAAGGGATTTAGTCCCACATTGCTCTCGAAGACGAAAATTGAAATTTTTATAAGGAAGAAGACAAGCATATTGAAATGTGAAGCAAAGCAGGAGGTTCTCTTCACGCGTGCGTGCAAGTGACAGATGGTGCATAGGGATGTGTGTCAGTGACCGAAGACAACCAAATTTTGCAGACAGGTGGCAAAAATGACAGATGACTTAGCAGACACGTGGCAGACGGTCGTGCAGTCGCGAAAGGATTTGAGATAACTGCCAGGCTTCCGAGATAACGCGACTAACCGTCGGGCGAAGTTGCTGAAGGTTTCAAGTTAACCGCCAGACAGTCTGCGATCACGCGACTGTGCAGTCGTGAATTATCTCGAGCTAGCCGTGGTTAAGAGATAAATTCTGAGATTCAGAGACTGGAGGTCAGCTAACCGCAGTCGCGTAGTCACGAAAGGAAAATGCTAAGTCCTTATCCTTGCTAGATTCATCGACCACCGTCAGATCAAGATAAAGATCAAGGGTTTGTGTTTAGTCTCACAAGGAAACCATGGTCAAGGAGATCTTATAGAGACTTGGAGACTTCATTGTGCAAGATAATCGGGGTTAAGGAGGAGTTTGCATAGCCAGTTAGGAGCAGCCAATCAACACATGCCAAGTGGTGAAATCTGGTTGCTTTCTGTGAAATAAAAGACATAAAATTAGATTTTCAAAAGGGATAAAGTGCACAGGATTTCAAAAGGATAAATGAACTTAAAAATCATTGTCTGTGCAAAGTATTAAAAGGGGATTTAAATCAGATTTGAGATTGAGACAAAATGAAAAGATTAAAATATTGAGCGGACATTAGGGCAACATTATTTTTTTCTATAGTTTTGTGCAATATTATTTTTGCAAAACTTGAAATATGCATTTTGGAGGATGCTCTCAAAAGATGGATATCAGATTTTCAAATCAAGCCAAATCATATTTGAGGGATATTTTCAAAAGATAAGATATTTCTCAGGAAAATGAAATCAAATACTTGTAGAGAATGATCAGATTTTGAGAGGCTTTTCTCAGAGATATATTTATTGAAGAAACAGTTGCCGGAATGAAATCGGATTTCTTTGTGGAGTCAGGTTTTGAAGAGAAAAAATAGAATAAGATTCATTGAAAAGACAGATGCTGGGTAAAATCAGATATTTCTCAGAAGTTGAAGTCAGAAAGAGGCAAATGAATCAGAGTTTTGAAAAGACAAGAGAATCAGATTTAAAATGATATTTTCCAAAGTTGAAATCAGACTTTGAAGTCACTGATGGAGATTTGTTTTCTGTGGAGAAAGAAGGATAAATATAAAATTAAATTTCAGAGGAGGAAAGGTTTGAATCAAGCATGAACTTTAGGGCTTTCTTCTTCTATATTTATTTCTCTCTCTTCTCAATTTTAGAGGTTCCTGTTGTTGCTCTATTTTGGGGGGAGGTTTCTGAGTCTGTTCAGTGCCTTGCCAAAAGTTTCAGAGCAGATTCCATTAATGGTTTCTTCTATAATATTTTCTCTCTTCTAAATGCATATAAAGTGTTATGTATCTTTTCTAGTTTTCTGAGAAGAACATCATTGTAAAAACAAATTTATGAATGAGATTCAACACTTGTTATTTTATCATCAAGTTGTCTCCATTTTTGTTTTGGATCATATAAGCTAGGGCATCAAGGGTGTTTTAGTTTTTTCTGTTGTTAATCAACAATAGTGTTATTCAAGGAGTAACTATGATTCAAGATTCGTATTCACATTTGTATGAGTTGGAATATCAAGGGTATTGCCAATCTTCTCTTTCCAGTGGATGTTGGTTATGCATTGTCTATTCTGAGGTCTCTTCCAAGGGGAGGGTTAAATTCTTTGAGTAGGGAGTTGCAAATTTGAGATACACGGGTGGATTCATAACTAGAATTTGATTGATATGGTTTGTCTTATGTAAGGCATATAGATATATCAGACTGTGTTGTTGTCCTTTGTTCATAATATCTTTGTAATGTTATGTTTGACTCTATTGCCCATTGTATAAGGCACTGGTCTATGCAAGATTTGAGATATTTCAGAGATCAATACATCAACATATAAATTGAAAATCATTTTGTTTTAATATTGTCAGAAGTTAGGATTGCTCTATTTTTCAAACTTACATAAGATTTGATAAAGTATTGAGGTATCTGCTACCAAAAAGTCTGAAAACTATTCCACAGTTATACATCTGCAAGCTGATGTTTTTCACAAAGAAGTCACGTGTGTGCAGATTAGGCAATACCCGCCTGAGTGATGTGGGGCTCGAAGGAGGATCTTATCCAATCCTCATCAATTAGACTTAGTCTTGCTAGAATCAGGAGTTTGAGTTATAAGAGTTGATTAAGTTTTTAATATGTTTGTGATTAAGCAAGAAAAAGCTCTAACAATCTCTACATGCCTCATCAGTATATTTTGGTTCAGCTTGAGAAATCAAACAAATTTCATCTCTTACTTTTGATCTTGTCATCATTTCTCTATTTGCATCACCAATAATTTGATCTTCAGGATGGTTCTTCTTAACATACCTCGAAGTCTTGGGAGTTTTAGTAAGCTCATTTGATTCATCTTGACAAACTTTGATCTCATTATCGATTTCCAAAGGTTCTGCAGGATCAACAGTGACCTTAATCTCTGCAATCTGACCACAGTCATACATTCTCTCTTGAATCCGAAACCTTTCATCTATCCTCACATTAGCACTTTCAATCAACTTCCTCAATCTCAGATTGAAACATTTATAGGCTTTGATCTTAGTAAAATAACCAAGAAAGATACCTTCATCACTTATAGCATCAAACTTCCCTATCTCATAATTTCTTTTGATATAGCATTTACTTCCAAATATTCTGAAATATTTTACAGGAGTATGATTAAACTATAATTCACAAGGAGTCTTACTTGTACCTTCTCTGATCTGAATTATGTTCAAGGTGTACACAACAGTACCAACAGCTTCTCTCCAATGAACAAGTGATACATTTCCTTCCAGCAACATAGTTTTGGCAGCATCTAATATTGTTCTGTTCCTTCGCTTTGTTATCCCATTTTGTTGTGGTGTCCTAGGAGCAGATGTATGTCTGTATATTCCATGATATTCGCAATAGGTATTAAACAAGTCTGAAGTAAACTCACCACCTCTATCTGATCTCAAACATTTTATCTTCAAGCCTGACTCATTCTCAACTTTTGCTTTGAATATTTTGAATTTTTCAAATGCCTCATATTTCTCTCTCATATATGTAACCCACGTCATCCTAGAAAATTCATCAACAAAAAGTATAAAATACCTTTCACCGTAATAAGATCTTGTTCTTATAGGACCACACAGATATGTAAGTACCATATTCAACTCCCCTTTCGCTGAGTAAGACTTGCTTTTAAAACTGCTTCTAGTATGCTTCCCCATAACACACTCTCTACACATAGTGTTCGATGGTTTCACAATCTTAGGTAGATCTCTTACTTCATTAGTCATACTCGCCTTCACAATATTATGAAAGTTAACATGAAAAAATCTTCTATGCCATAACCAACTGTCATCAACCTTCACAATAAAACAAGAATCCTTAGATGTATTCAATTCAAATACATTACCTCTGGATTTAGAACCAGATGCGATCAAGTCTCCTGACTTACTTATGATAGAACATTTCCCATCAATGAATTTCAATTGATAACCCTTGTCCACTAGTTGTCCAACACTCAACAAATTATGCTTAAGTTCGTCAACAATCAATACATTGTCAGTATTAGTTTTTCCATCCAGAGAAATAGATCCAACTCCAATGATAAACTTAGGAGTATTGTCAACGAATCTTACAACACCACCATCATATCTTTTCAGATTAACAAACTTGTTTTTATCTCTAGTCATATGATGTGAGCAACCACTGCCTATAACACATTCAAATTTCTTTCCAACACAAGATACTAAGACTCTTTCTTCATGTATAGGTTCATCATCCTTAATAGCAATAAATCCAATCTCATCATAGTCAACAACTTTATCATCAGAAACATCTTCACTAGCATAATAACATTCCTTGTCCTTTGAATACATAGATTTATAAAAGTTAGGTTTATGGTTTGGAACTCTTGTAGGACATCGAGATGTAAAATGACCTATCTTGTTGCATGAAAAACATTTCAAAGGTAACTTTTCTTCAAATTTACCCTTACCTCTCTTTTCTCTTCTAGCGATTAGGGCCACAACTTCATCTAGATTTCTTTCTTCTTCCTGCATATGTTCTCATTCATCATAATATTCTCCAAGTTCTTCTCTCAAGTCATTGTTTCTGGTGGTCGCAATTCCTGATAAGGTCTTTTTGTTTCTATGCACAGTCGCCTTTTATGTTGACTCAACTTTAGGTAGAGAATCTCCCAGTTTTGCGACCTCAAAGGTAGTTAGTTTCCCAATCAACATCTTTCTATAAAAGTTCGGTGTTAAAGGTATAATCTCTTCTATAGCTTGTACTTTGGTTCTGTATACAAGTGTCAAGGATCTGAGAATTTTTGCAACCATTTATTCCTCACTATCAGTACCTCTAGAGTTCTTGATGCCAACAAAAACTTGAGTAATTCTCTATGAATATGCACTAATGTTAGCATCATCTCTCATTTTCAATGTTTCTATCTTTGTCTTCCAGTTCTGTAACTTCACCTGCTTTCTAAACTTATCTCCTCCATGCTTCCAATCTTGTCCAAATTTCATGTGCAGAATCTAAATCTTTTACCTTTGTGAATTCACCTTCAAAAAGTGCATTGATTAATGCTTCCCTTGCGACCATGTTACATGGAAATAACTTATTTTCATCTTCAGTATCTTTATCCAGTTCATCCTCAGCTTTCATATGTTCCTTTCTTTTAGTAATCATCCAGTAGACGATTCCCAAACATAGAAAATGTGTTCTCATCTTGTTCTTCCAACTGTCAAAGTTTTCAGGATCAAGCTTTAGACTATCTTTCCTATAGTAAGTCATCTTTAGGATCACCTCAAGTTGTTAAGCTTTCTCTCTAAGGACCAGTAGGTCTGATACCAATTGTTAAGAATAACAGTCCACCAATACAACTGAGAGGGGGGGTGAATAAGTTGTGAGATAGATTATTAAACATTAAACTTTATAAACCAAAACTTTAATCCAAATGATAACATGGTAAATGCCAACACAATAACGCAATCCTTTGTTGTCAAGGAAACCCTATTAATGGTAAAATTCCAGTGGGAATTAACACCCACAAGTAATGTACTGAGAGTATAGTATCCATGTTAAAAGATTTAGCCCTGTTAGGAGCTTATTACAACATTACAGTACACAATCCTTGTTAAAGGACAACCCCTGTTAGGAGTCAAGAACAATAGTGGGCTCACTACCCAGGCACACTGCCTAAAGAAGGTTAATGCCACCCTCAAGGACTTACAGTCTGAAACACAAGTGTATATAGAAAATATACAATCCAGTGAACTGTCTGATAACAATTGTCTTTTCTTGGTCAGTTCCAATGAAGTACAATAATCATATCCTCTGCTCTACATCCAGCAAACAATCAAGCTCGCAACTTCCACACTTCTTTGTCTCTATCAATCACCTTCTCTTCATACATACATCTTTTGAAAAGAAAAGATCTCTCATATATACCCTATTACAATAATTGATTAGGTCGGCCAATTAAGCTTTTCCAATATACAAATAATTATTTAACTCCTTGCTAAGATACACACGGTACCTATAGCAAGTATACATATATTACAATACATCAGATATAATCCAAGATCCATAAATCCACGCTCGCAATCCACAATACACGCTACATCTTTGAAGTCGGCCCTAAATAGGTCTCCTCCAGAATACACGCCACAACTGACGTCATCAACACTCATACGACTTGCGACCCATAACAAACATTCCTTAACCTATCTTCTATCATCCCTTAAGCTCACATAACCTGAATCATCATCGCCTGTAAGATATGCTTGAAAAACATTGAGACTCGCTCACTTAATCATCACTATCATAGTCGAGCAACCAGTCTTCATCAAAATGTTTGTAAATCATCCAATATACAATATTAAGCAAGTGACCTTAGAAATAAGATCATCATACATCCTTCTACATACCCCCATCTTTGCTCATTCTAATCCATCCGTACAGTATCCGTACACTTTTGTCATTTATCATAACCAGTCTGTTCTTCCTCCATAGAAACATATGTTGACATCAACGACAAAACATGAATGCCAATAGCATCAGTAGAAGCCAATTTCAACATCATCCAACAGTTACTATGTTTTTTCTGTGTGGTAACTGGTCCCCTTGAGGCTCTGCCTCCTGTTGTTTTTTGGGTCAGCCCCCTTGTTTTGGTTGTTAATATAAAAAACAAACCAAAGATTATTGAACACATTGAAAATCTTGAATAACGTTATCTTTTACTATTATAAATTAAATTTTGAGTTGAGCTTCACCAACAAATTAATTCCTATAAAACTCTTTGACAATTTTATCTTTTTAAATTTAATATTCTAAATTTAACATTCTAAATTTAATATTTCTTAAAACTATTTAACTTCCACTATTTGATATAAAATATAAATTTAAAGGTAAAATACTTACACAACACTTTAATATTTTTTCCTTACAAAATTTATTATTCTAAATTTAGATTTTCTCAAAAATTCCAACTTCTAACATTTATTGTAAAATATAAATTCTAATATAATTTTTTTACTTGAAAATAAATATTTTACGTTCATTATTGCTGATAATGATACCTGTTGGTTATTTTTTCCACCATTCAGTTTATCACAGAAAACTGATATTAGACATCTTCATCATGGGCTAAAATCTATTACAGTGGGTTAACACGTCATGTTTTCCAGTGGCTAACATGTCATGTTAGCCTTCTCCTGGTGTTCACTTGTTTTTCGCTGGAGCTACCGTTTTGGCTTGCCATAATCAAATGTCGGTGAAACTCTCACCAAAATCTTATGAACATGATGTTCATCAGAGAAACTTATATGGTTTCTAGGAGATTGAAAATGCATCCTGATGGGCCATGTTTCCCCAATGAGAAGCATCTGTAAGATAATGGAAAAACCAATCAAGATTTTCCACGTGGATCCAGTCAGCTCAACTGTCAGTGATGTGGGCCCATGCTATGACAATATTTTCTCAAAATATTTGGCCTGTGCATCTTCATGAGGATCGAAAGCCCTAGTTTCTTTCAC
Source organism: Thuja plicata (assembly GCA_018584345.1). Lineage (NCBI taxonomy): Eukaryota > Viridiplantae > Streptophyta > Pinopsida > Cupressales > Cupressaceae > Thuja > Thuja plicata. The sequence goes on from MU228071.1 coordinate 1,655,938, forward strand.
AATTTTGCGATTATCCCAAATGGCTTGCTAGGGATGATGTGTGAAATCGCAATATTGGTAGGGCTAACATCGACAAGACATGACATATTTTGTCATATTTTGTCAATATTTCAAGTGGGATAACATGTCATATTTTCTGCCCTGATGAGTTTTTGCTAACAAGAGATCAAACTGAGATCAAATCCAACGACTCTCGTGATCCCGCAATCAAGAGATGCAAGGAAGTTAGGCATTGAGACATTGCAAGATGTTGCCTCGTATCCTCACTGAGCCAAAGAAAGCCAACAGTGAGGCCAAAAGGATGAGTTGTAAGGTAATGAGCTAGATTTTCTTCATTAGTTAATTGCTGGGCTCGTTTTCCATGTAGGAAGTCAATGTCAGATTCACTAATGAGAATTGTTCGATGGTCGCTCTCTATTTTGCGATTGTCCCAAATGGCTTACTAGGGATGATGTACAAAACAATAATGTCCATAGGGCTAATGTCGGCAAGACATATGACGTGTTTTGTCGATATTTCAGGTGGGCTAACACGTCGTGTTTATCACCCCGACAATTTTTTGCCAATGACTTGATTTGATTGTTTGCGGACCATTATCAGAACTAAATTTTAATGTTGAAAAACTTATTTTGGGTCTTGTAATCATGATGCCAATGAATCCCCATGCTCATAAACCCACAACAAAACATTAGTTGATATACCTGCAATAAGCCCAAATGTTTATTTTTTCAATCTTACATTGCAATAGTCAGCAAAGTGGTGGAATGTCCAAACCCCCTACTATTTGGCACAAGTGGAATGGATGCTAACAAAGAGTGTGGACTTTGACCATTAACAAATGTATTTTACGGATATACTACAATCCTAAAATTATTTGTAGCCAAAATTGCATCAAGACAAAATTTCTCATCCTGTCAAATGTTTTATTTACAATGCCAACACCACCCTAAAAGCATGATTTATAGCCTCAAGCCATTTTATGCAAAACATTTTAGGAAAAAAACTGCAAATTTTATTTTCAAAATTTAACATTAAAAAACAGTCACAACAATTTTCTCACATGTAAATGTGATTTTCTAGTTCCTTGAACTCAAATTTTCTTTAAAATGTCAAAATTTAACCGATTGAAACCAAAGCATCCAATCTAGCCTTTCCCGCGCCCTCTACCACCTATTTTGTACTGAAGGCAATCCAAACAAAAGAACGCAATTATAGAGAATCGAAATGAAAATAAAGAAAAAGAGAAAAAAACCAAATGTAAATTTTGAATATAGTAATGGCGAGAAGAACATCTTTTTTTTTTTTTTTTAATGCATGGGCGCCTTGTCTAGTACTGCGCTACTCCTCCCGCCTGCTCTATGAGCCTCTCCATCAAGTCCCACCTTCAAATGTGGCTTGTGGATTTTGAAATCAATATTTTTGATATTATTTTGAGTGGTAGAAATTTAAAAAACTATGTGAGCAGGAGAAATTTAAAAAAAACTTTGTATGATACAAACCAAATATCCGTCAAATCCTTTGTTTACAACATCCGTCAAATCCTCTCTTTTTGTCGTCTACCGTGTGGGTTCATCCATCATATCATGTCATGTTTTTTGCATCTAGATATGATATCATATATATGGTAAATCATACCCATGTCAGTTTTTGTGTCAAGATAGCCACATGTCTCATAAATAGCCACCTTGAGCCACTCAACTGTTACACATTTGTCTCACATATCTCCTTGGGCCACTCACACTATACGTATGAATTAATGATGTGATTGGATTTCTATATGATGACATGATTATGTATGTGATGTGATACTAACGATTTTGTGATGCAGATGGAGATATATATTGACATGTGATACGAATATGTATATATATATGTATTGTGACATCAGTATGGACTTACGTGTTGTACATGGATGATTATTATATGAGAATATGATGAACACATAACACTATATGAGATTGTATGGTGTTAATGTGAGATTAATGATTATTATGCACAAGATGTTTTATGAGAATGCAACCATGTGATGTAAAATAACTATAATGTAATATGGGACCCAATAAAAATGCAATGCCATGAATGCAATATGTAAATGTAATTATTTTAATGCAACTAAATGAACACATAATGCATAGCAAATGAATTAATGAAACAAAGTAAGATTATGCAATAATGTGAATGAATGAATAATAAATTAATATGCAAAGACATTAGATGCAATGATGTAGAATGTAGATAGAATGAACTATAATCAACCTAATATTTATGCAATGAAGAATGCACCTAATGAAATGAAAGATAACCTAAATTAAATTTGACTAACTATTATTAACATACAATATAATTAATGCAAAATGATAAGCAAAATAATATGCAAACTAAATGCAATATTTTTGTGTGTTATAGTAACTAGTAGGGACATGGGATGTTATATTGGATAGGGATAAATAAGAGCACCAAGATGCAATGAAAAATGCAATGGTGGGGGGGGGGTGTTTGTTATGTTGAATGTGGAGAGCATAGCCTAGTTTGATTTTGCAAGAGGAGTTAGGTATCACATGTTAGGAAAACAAGCATGGCATGGTTCCTTTGCTTGGACTACAGTCTTAGGCAGAAAATGTGAGTTTAGGACATGCATGTGAAATATCAATCAGGTGGAACCTTATGAAACGATCAATAAGGGGTATCTTAATATATCTAAGTACTTCACAGAGACTTGGTGGAACATGCAAAAGATCATTAAGCTTCCATGTACAGATATGGACAACAGATAACATTGTTATAATATAGGAGCAGAAAAATTGATGGACATCTATATAGAGAAATTAAAGTGTTCAAGGTATATGGCATTCATCAATACAAATGTATAGTGCACTGTCATAACACCAGGGTTTTGACAATGGATAATAGTCTTCAAATGATGGAACAATGACCATGCAGATGAGGGATAAAACACAGGCATATAAATAGAATAGATTCATATCAAATGTAAAAGTATACAACCCTATATTTTGAGAGCAGTCTAAAGCATATATGATAATGAATCTTATCAGCAAGTATTCGTAGAACAAAAAATGAAATAAAATGATATACACACATAAATAATTAGATGGAGTGGAAATAAAAAAATGCTAGAAATGCCAATGTTGCAAGAAAAGGTACTGAGGTATTTTTAAGCTTATCATACATATAAAAGTATAAAGATTGAACCAAATCAGTGATCAATAAGTGCAAACTACATCCAAAGAGCCAGATAAAGATAAAGCACAATGACATAGATTTGATGAATTTGATGGTCACATTTAAAGTATATATGTGTCAAAGGATTCTGTCACTGCTCTACGAGGGACATTAAGCACTGGTGTGACTATTATCAAAGCAATATAGTTAGGGACATGGGCTAATTGATCATAATGAAAACAATGCAAGACAAAGTTAGCAGCCAAAGTCATTAAATAACTTCAATATAAATCATGTCAATCATTTATAGGAGCCAACAATTAGTTTGAGGGCAGTACGATGCATCATCTATGAAGGGGCGACATACATATACTTCTTCACCAAATGATGACAGTGATTTATAAAGTGACCTACAAGAAACAAAAAGAAAATGAAAAGGATGGCATGAACATTATCGAGAGTGTCATAACTCATCTCAAACCTGGTACAGAGACTATCATATAAAGAATATCAACATTGAACATTAACGTCAAGTCATAGAATATAGAACTCAGAGATCCATGAGAAACATGTATAAGGTATAGGGTAGTGTTAATGAATACAGATGCAAGGTACCAAAGCCCTCAAAGAAACAACATAAATGACAGGACACTTTTACTATTTCAAGAAATGTTACAGCTCATGAAAGTATTTTCTAGTTTCGAGCCATAGCAGGAACTAATTCTGTTTACGGAGAAATATGTAACCTCAAAACCCCAAAGAGGACAAGAAAATATCATATCAAAACTGTGATCTATATCAAGTGAGTATAGTGTTGTCCTAAGACCAAATAGTGCAAGTGATCATAGATACTATTCTAGGATGTGTTCATAACTGTGATCAGACATGCAGGTGTTACGCTAGGACAGTGCCTACGAGATACTTTTTCTAGGAAATACAAATAATGTTGGTTGAGTGTGTTTAAGAAATGGAAAACATTGAGGAGTAAAAAACCAGCACAAAGCAGAACTATGGCTGCTACATCATATACAAAATATTAGTCAAATAAGCATCAAAGCCATGATTAAAAGACAGCATTCATACTGATAATGGAACCACAACAAATATCACAAGGACAATCAGTATGTCATTATTATGATTTATTTCATGAAACAATTATCAAATATAAGGTTCAATCATGAGGGAAAATTAGCTACAGGAGTGCAACAATAGTGGAGATCAAGAAGAATATCAAATGCCATCAATATCATATGCAAACAACAGGGGTAGAATATGCAAAAGTCAAAAGAGAATCATAATATTAAGCATAGCACATCAAAGAAAACAGTCATGTCGGATGCTACAGTTATCAAGAGAACTTTCAAGATCATGTTAGAGAGATACATAATTGTTTTTAAAATGAGGCAAGACGAAGATGCTGATAACAATCGGTAAACAATGATGGATTGTCTTAATCACGAAGGACTATTTCTTAATATAGTGCTTCCAACCTTGAAATAAATCAGCTGCAACAGGTTATCATAGAAGGATTTTGTTGTTACAAGTCATGTAATCAGAGCATCAATCAAAATTATGACATCATATTGGAAAAGATATGAACAGGTAAATAACAGTCCAACTGGAAGCATAACATAAAGAGATGGCTTTGGAAGTGAAAACATGGCATGTATCAATGAGAACATTTTCATTAAGATTTTCATGAATACAGGGGAAAGGTCATTCGATAAGTGCCTAATGAACAAAGCGGAAGCAATGACCTCGCATTGAAAAGTATATACAGAAGTCATGAACACAACAATGATGCAACATTCATGTCAAAGAATGGTGGAGATCAAATACAACTACAGTTACAAGTGGGTTAATAATAAAAATCGAATGAAAATAAAATAGCAAAGGCATACATGTAACAGGGATAACCTTCTTGTTACAAATACATTATAGTTTGTCAAAGAAGAACCATTATGCCACGTGAAACCAAGAACAGTGATGTAAGGGTCATCAATGGTATCTTAGACATAGAAGAAGCCAGGATGAGAAATGTAAATGCCATTAAAACAAAGTGATTAAAGAGCCTTAATAATAAATGTCTCGTGAATATTGAAGGGTACTTCTACAATATCACAAATTTCAGATCAGTATCATAGATGATACAGTTATGTCTCAGGATATGATAACAAATGACAATAAGGCATCTAAAGGAGCTATTGGGCTGTTGCCACAATAAATGAGGTGCATCTTAGCGTTTTAAAATCCTAGAACAATATAGTTTCAAATGAGGGAATAGCCATCACTATAAGGATGACAGTAAGAATTGTGCACGTTAATAGGTGTGATGAACTCATCTAAAGAAAAAATAGGGCTATGAACACGATGCATGTTGTTATGTCATGTGAAAATAGGAAAACAAGAGCACGAATTTCATCATTCTTAGTTCCATGTGGTACAGTAAACAACAGAAGTAGATCATGAACAACAGTTAAAACCCTAGTGGTTTATGCACAATGCCCAGATTCAAATAGTGAAAAACAATTACACAAAACAAAGAACCCAATGCAAGCCATTAATATGGAACGACACAATGTAAAACACTAACCAGTACCGAACATGTATAGATATAATTTCCGAGATGCAAGTCTTAAATCTCAAAAGAATAAATACACAAGAAACAACGGTTATATTGAATTTGAAAACCATCAAGGAGAGGTCCCAGGTCATACACTGACAGAGGAAACCTGAAAGGAAGGGGAAGATGAAAAATATAGGGAAAAGATGGAGCTTTAAGTGAATACTACCAAATAGCCAAAAATTGTTTTAAAGACAAATTTTGATCATCTATAGGGCATTTGAAATTATAATCTGCAAGTAGAGCATCATGAAAGAAAAGAAAATCATGCTTTCAGATATTAGCGAAGAGTACAAGAATTGAAGGGGAATCACATCTAAGTCTTCTAGAAACTTAAAAGTTTACAAGTATGGTTACAGGCCTTGGTATAACAATTTTCATAAAAATCTTCATTCAGGTTATCAACGGAGGCACACTTGTTCATACCACAAAATCTGTGCAAGAAAATCCATAGAATCTTCAAGAAAATCCCACAGCCCAAATGATCCAAACCCTCGTCCAAGGCAACGCAAAGACACAGTTGTGAAAGTGAAAATAATAAAGAGTGAAATGGTTATGTGATTAGGGCTCCATACGCCTTAAAAGCACCGTAGGGAAGAAATATGTCATCCTTCACCTTTTTTTCACTCTTAGGCCCCGTTTGTTTCGCGGAATTGGGAGTGACACTTCCTGTTTTTGGGAGTGACACTTTCCGTTTTTGCGAATCCGACGTTTGTTTCTCTAAATTGCAATTCCGGATTCGTCAAGCAAAACCGGGTTTAGACACCAAAATGAGTGGCATCATCTTCCCACTAAATAGGTGGAATTAAAAATCATATCCTGGTTTTGTGATAATAAGGTTTTGAGTCAAATTCCAATTCTCCAAGATGCAAAACCGGGATTTCAAAACCTGATTTTGTGATTAAGGTTTTGAATCAAATTCCAATTCCCCAAACAAACGGGGCCTTATCTTTCCATAAATGGCTGCGGGTTTTCACTTTGAGAGATAGATGAATACGTCATATCTATGTTTATTAAATGGTTAATCAATTGGAATTTAATAAATATAAATATAATTTATTCATATTGTTTATTAAATTGTATTACTTACTTATAATATAATTAGTATTCATTAAGTAGTAACGTTTGCTATTTATATAATATTAATTATATTATATGTAATTTATAAATAATATAATGTTAAAGGGAGAGGAAAAATGGAATATTCTTTTGCATACACATATTGTAAGTAATAACAATTAATGTCAAAATTAATATAATTTATAAATAATATAATGTTAAAGGGAGAGGAAAAATGGAATATTCTTTTGCATACACATATTGTAAGTAATAACAATTAATGTCAAAATTATAAGGCTATATATTGGAGGTTATTTTCCATGCATGGGGGACTTTTCCAAACTTAGAGGCTTTTTTTTTTTTTTGCATGGAGGAGGCTTTTTGGATTTTGCTTAGAGCTGATTTTTTCACTAGTTGGAGGCTTTTTGTTTTCTGCCAAAATCAAAGGACACTTATGGGGAGTTTTCATACAGTTTGAGGTTGTTTTGGGTCCTCTTTCAGTTTCAGATCAGTTGAGAGGCCTCTTAGAGCAGTTAGACTACACTTACTGCCAGTTGTGTTCCTATTTTCATGGGATTTATTTCAACATCTGATCCATGATTTATATGCAGATTTGATGGAGTTAGGAGTAGTTTGAGGTCAGTTTGAGTGGTGTTCACTTCTACATTACTTGGTGGAGTTCTAGGGTCAGATATACTTCACTTTCTTGTAGTTTGGTCCCTACTATTTAGGGATTTTCAGATCTATCCAACCCACTGTTGTTTGGAGGTATATATCTTGTATTTTGAGTTCAATGTTTGGGGGTTCTCATTCTTTTCCAGGAGTAGGTCCTATAGCTTTGGCAAAACTCTGGCATGTTTCAGATTTGTATTGAGTCCCATTTTCTGGGTTTTGTAGCAGCAACACTTCTTCATTTTCAGTAATATAGTATAGGATTCCCTTCTCAATACTTACATTTTTCTTGTTATGAATGGGTGATTTGATGAATTCTTCTGGATATTTTTCCTTCAATTTGTCTCACACGATCATGATTGTATGTTAGAAGATACATGTTAGGTGCAAGTCTTATATTGCACTAGTTGATTTTAATGATTTGTAGCTGAGAGAACCAATTGGTTTTCCTCCATGCAGTCGTTAGATTCAATCCTTTATAAGAAATACTTATATATCTCATGTTTAGTTGAGCTCTGATAATTTTAGAGTTATTTATTGAAGGTTTTGTGAGTAGGAAAGGTTGCATAACACAATTCATATTCGATGTATCACCTTAAAGTTAGATTCATTTTCACAAGCACAATTTTCATTCCCTTTCCCCATTCAAAGCTAGTTTAGGTGATACCTTAAGGAACCAACCTTTCAATCCCAAAGATTTGCTCTCGTCATAGGATATCCACAGCCTGAGAGCGTCTCAATGTCCCAATAGGATAGCTAGATCCATCATCTCACTACAGGTGCAATCCTGATTGACAACATGGATAAGAAGAGTTGATAACCTCAAAACTATGGTTATTCATTCTAGCTTCCACAAAGATAAGACTAAGGAGTTACAACCCACATACACCTTGGGGTGAACCTACAACAGTGGGTTACACTTTTTCGGAGGAAGCAATTCCTCATGAAATCCGCAAGGTGGGAGGTTTAGTCAGTTCTTTCGATAGAAAGTACCTGATTGTTTCGATCGAAACATTATTAGTTTTGATTGAAACTACCTTTTTTTCTTAGTTTCAATCGAAACTAACTTAGTTTCGATCGAAACTAACTTAGTTTCGATCGAAACTAACTAGTGAAGATTTTACTTGGGTTTTTACCCATACCCATGTTAAACTAAGAAAGTAGTTTTGATCGAAAGTACTTTCTATCGAAAGTACTTTCTATCGAAAGTACTTTCTATCTAAACCCTCTGATTAGAGGCCATTTGCAGAGGCTAACAAAAATCTGCAGTTTTCAGGGCTTCAGGGCTCAAGCGCGGGGCTCAAATGGAAGAATAAAGAGATGTCCTTTTGCATCGCACAATTACTCTGAACGAGATTTCTAACAAATATAGATTTGACAATTTTTAAATTAATTAGGTCTATGTTTTTTGACGTGCATCAAATATAGGTTTGTTATCCAATATAAACCTCCAAGTTTGACGTTAAATGAAAAATAGTAGAAAAGAGAAAAAAATATTGAAAATAATAATGCCCTCCATCTTTGAGTCTACTTTCTATCAAAAAAATAAAATTGAATTTCAATAAATACACAATAAGTTATAAGCTATGCAGTCAAGGTATGTCAAAATTATGGTTTACTCTACTTCAAACATTCATAAAATATGCAATAATCATGATAAAATCATAAGACCAATTGCATGCCCTCCGTATGGATGTTAAAAATCTAAATTCAAAAGTATCGCATTGATATCTATTTTAGAAAAAAAGTAATTCTCTATGAAGTCACTGTAACTTTTTAAAAATGATGTTTTCAGCAACATAGCAATTTTCGTGGGAGAACAAAAAAACCATTCAAATCAATTCAAAAAAAAAGAAAAATATATATTTAGAATCTAGATAGAAAATCCTAAAAGACTCTAGTTTACTTCATCTTCCAATTTCAAACAATTTAACGACAATATGCATCTAAATTTGAAAGTTTTTTTCAAAATGTAGACTTCAATGTCCGTTTAGGCAAAAAAGTGTAACCCACTATTGTGGGTTCACCTCTTGGTAAAGGAACTTCATAATTTTTAGATGTTACTAGAAGGAATTGAGAGAAAGGGAAGAGATCTTTTAGCTAGATGTTACACTTTGATATCTCGTATTACAAACATGGAGGGGAATGTGAAACCTCTCGAATTGTGGAAAGAACAAGTTGATTTGGAGATCAAATCAAAGATAGATATCATCTGTAATGATTATGATAGTGTACTAGAAGAATGCATAGATAAAATCATTACTACAGGAAATTTTTATGAGAATATTGAAAGGGAAGCTAAGCAGGTTGTAGTAAAGTACACACCTTACAGGGCTAGCGTAGGTTGAGATAATTAACTACCAATGGCTAACTGACAAATATTTTGAAAGATGGGTTGACATCTATATGATAGAGGTGTAAAAGGTAGGCAGTTCAGTCTCAATTGATAGGCCGATTTTTGGGTTACTAGATTTTGGAGAGATGTTACGGTTTTGTTTTGTCACATCCTTTTGTAGCCACGAGCCTACCAAGTCAAACTTTTCAATAATTGGATGTTTTTCTAAGGCTAAAGCAAGGTTTTTCAGTTACAGGCAATTTAATTTTTGTCTTATTCTAGAGTTTGTAACTGATTGTATTTTATAATTGGCAAGTAGTAAACTATCTCCTTGGGTCCTTAGATTGTATTTTTGCCCTTGTTCTTATAAAAGCGTAATCAAGGCCAGGAGATGGGGCTGAGTCTTTTTGGTAGAAGTATATTGTTAAGGTTGTTGGTCCATGTGAAATTAAATGTTATTTTGAGAAAGCTGTAAAATATTTTCAGAGAAAATGTACGAAGTTAGCACCCTTTTCTTGTAGGTTTTGAGTCAGATTCAAGTATACTCCATATTGTATGACAGGAGTAACTTCAAAAATTAATGGAAATATATATTTATGGCCTAATTCTCTCCTTTGTGTAACTTCTATGTTTTTTGTTTTAATTAAGCCAAAGGTTTAATTATTTTTCAGTACACTGTTGTGGTGTATGTAAATTGTATTCATGATTTAGTTCAAGGAATTAATTAAAATGGTTGAATATATGAATTACAGATCCATAGGGTTTACTCAAGGGTTTTCATAAGTAGATTAGGTCACAAATGTAGTTTAAAAACATTATAAGACAATGTTTTTATTAGATTCAAAAGTTATTAAGCACAAGTCTTGTCGTAAGATGCAGGTGTATGTCAAATTTATGATATCCCAATGGATAGGGCACTGATCTAATTCATGTTTTGATGTTTTTTTTTTTTTCTCAGAGTAACTTGATTTCACATCAATTTTTATTAATAATGAAGTCTATTTTTAGTTTTGTATTGGAAAGTGTGGAAATACACAATCTCGTGCTCCATGCAGGTTGACGTTCGATGGATAATCAATGATTATCTGGTATCTCTCTGTTATGTTGATCGCCTTATATGAGATTATCTACTTTGTTTTAATGTGACTTATGAGTTTTATGTTTGAAGGGCATTAAGGGATCACCCTCCCTAGTTTTGCAAAGTCTAAAGTGCAGAAGGATTTGTTAAGTCCCTGTTAGTTGGTCTAAGTCCTGGAGATTTCTAATAATTTGAAGTTGGTTTCTCTATAAGAAATTGAAGGATAAAATTGGTTACTATTTTGTAGTGTAAAATTGTTCCAGGAACCAACATAGGTCACTGCCATTAGTGTCGCCATTAAAGGCTATCATAAAAGATTGAAAAATATTGAAAAAGATTGAAAAAAGGAGAAAGGATTTTATCTTGTGGGTATAGGAGATAGATAAATTCTTTGATAGAATTGACTTGGAATTGTATGAAGATGATAATAAACAAAAATTATTTTCTACAAAGAACATTGTCCAACAGTCTATCGGAATTGTGGGTGAGGTGATACACAAGAGGATTTGCAACAGTTGTTTTACTTCGAAGAGGACATGAATCAGATAATGGAGCACATAGAGGAGATCCAAGTGCTCGGTTCAAAGATCACCTCATTCCGAGAAAGACAAAAATAATAATTTGGAAACCATAGAGTTTCTCAATTTTGATGAAGTATAGGAAATCATAGAGAGACTTCACAAAGCTCACCCAAACATTCTTCCAGAAAATAAAGTCTCATTTTGATACTTTCAATCATGCATTTTTTGGAGGTCCTAAACTCTGAAAACCTAGGGTCATCGAATTTCCAGACTTGGTCATTTTGCAGAGTTACATTTTTTTGAGGTCCACAACCCTAGAATTTTTAGGCACACATTTATCAATCACATTTTTCATATAGAATAATTTTATGGGTAGATTACCTGCAAGCTAGAGGTAATGTTTACATGTCAAGGTGTCTTCTATCAGCTACACATCAGAAGAGTAGTTAGATCCATGCATTTTGGGAATGAATATCAAAGAGAAGATCAACTACGTGCAAACAAGGAGAAGAAACGGTGGAACTTCAATTCGATTCTCTATATTTTAGAGGATGATTTCAGTCTGATTTTACATTTATTTGTTGTACACATGGATGGGAGTCCATGAAAACTAGTTAGAAATCATTTTAGGAGTAGTTTTGCATTGTTAAACTTTAGATTTAATTTTATTATGCCATTTTTGTGTAGATGAAACCCTATCTACGAGTTTCTTATAGTCAAAGTTGCAGCACTATATAAGTTCATTGCAGAGATGTAATTAGGGTTAGGATTTTTTAGGGTCAGGATTTTTTAGGGTCAGGATTTTTATGTAATACAACTATATATTGTTGGTGATTCATTCATGGTGTGATTCTTCTACTGTCTATGCAAAATTTATAAATATGTGCATGCTTGTTCATTTATTTCAGAGAGCCAACTATGTTTTATTATGAATGTATTTGCGATCAATTAGTTTGGAGTTTACTGTTACTATCTCATCTTGCTATGATGAATGATTAGAATGATTTGTTCTATTGGTTTAAGGATAATTTTTTCTCGTGTGTGTGTGCATCTAGTGGCTTCACTATTTGATAAATTTTGAAATATCTTGCATCTGGGCAAAATTTATTCAAAAGATTGCATCTTCTTAACACAAAATTATGAGTTTATCTAATTAATGCTTTGTGGGTTTCCATATTTTCATCATTTAATTGACAAACGTGATTAAACGACGGTTTATGTCTATTAGACTTCATTTCCAACAATTTTTCTTATAATTATTTTTACTCAATCTTTTGATATTTTTTGGAAATTGGTTAAGATAGGAAGTCATCGTAAGTTTTAAAATTAGATTTGCATTGTTAAGAAATTGCATACATGGGAAATTGAAAAAATATAAAAAGTGTTAAAGATCAATTATTTCAGCCTGAGTTTGAATCATACCAGCAAAGGCCTCCTTGTGAAAATTCACATTTATCTTCGATTGAGCTTTCCAAGTGGTTGTACCATGACCATGGAGAATCTTGAGAGTAACTTTGTTATTATTCAAGAGGGGAATTTACATCGCTTATTCCTAACTGTTGGTGTGTGTAAAAAAACACTCAACATGCCCACCAGATAAAAATGAACCAAAACCAATGAAAATTAACTCCTCTACCTTCTTATCATATGATATTCTGAACAACCAAGAAATAGAATCAAGTATCAACAGATGGCTATACCTAGATGCTCAAACCTATGATGACAAGATCCTTGACTAATATAAGGAGAAAACTCCCAAATTTCATATACTGGCTATAGAGTAGTGGAACTATCAAGGTGGGGGATTAGTTCATGAAGAAAGTGGTATGAAGGCCCCGGTAGAAGCTCCACTACGACCATAGAACCAAGGTCTTGTATTTTTCCTAGACATGACTAGGGGCACCAATAAGAATAGCTATACATACCGTAATACCCCAGGCAAAATAATTGAGGTCAAAGACATCCCTCAAGAGGAAGTTAAATGATCCTACGATGATATATTTGATGAGGAAACCTTCCTCCAAAACTCTGTCCTTCTCCAAATATCCATAAATCTTATAGAACTTCCACTCATCCACCCTAAAATCATAGACTAGGACCAACCAAGTGTTGCACATATCGATGAGTTCTAGAGTGAGGAAATGCTCTCAAGATTCATGAGAGTAATAACACAACAAAAAGATCAAAAATATGATTCAACATGTCGCTACAAATTGGACCCAAAGCCATATTTTGGGGAAGAGGAAATCTCTAGCCGCAAAAATAAAAATAAAAATCAAAAGGAAAAACACAAGTCTCCTAGTGAAAACCCCTCTAGTGCACTTTCTAACACTAAAAAGGTAAAAAAAAGGGTGTATCTTTTGGTGAAAAACTTTATGAGGTGCAAGAGGATGAAGAGTCTCCTCTTCTTCTCATTCATGATTTCATGCCATAACAGTCATCTATTTTAATTGAAGAAACCAGACCTGCCAATCTAGGAACATAAGAATGTCCAAGAATCACCTATATAGAAACATCATTGTCAGAAGAAGAAGAAATCTCCTTCACAGAATTACTTCATGGGGCCATTATTAACTTTTAATGGTCTTACTCCCACATGTTAGGATTTGACCCCAACTTAGTGGTGCATCATCTTGTAGTAGACCCAAACGTCAAGCCAGTCAAGCAAAAGATTTGAAAGATGCATCCCAAAGTGGCTTTACTGGTCAAAGAAGAACTAGAGAAGCTCCTAAAAGCTAAGATCATCTGTGTCATTGACTATTCAGAATGGATTTCCAACATGGTGCCAATCTCTAAACCAATTGGAGAGATTAGAATATGCACAAATTTTTGGGACCTCAACAAGGCATGTCCTAAAGATGATTTCCCCTTGCCTAACATTGATATGATAGTAGATATCATAGTCGTACATGAGATGTTGTCACTAATGGATATTTTTTTTGTCTATAATTAGATACACATCGTAGAAGAGGATCAACATTAGACAACATTTTCAACCCCATGGGGTACCTTCTGTTACAACATGATGCCTTTTGGTCTGAATAATGCAAGGGTCACCCATTAGAGAGTCGTGACTGTCATTTTCCATGACATGATTCATAAGATTCTTGAATATTATGTGGATGATATCCTAGATAAATAAAAAACAAGGCTAGATCATCTAACTATCCTTGAATGTGTATTTGATTGAATCCATCACTATGGTTTGAAGCTCAATCCAATGAAATGCATCTTTGGGGTCACATCTAGAAATTTTTTTGATATTCATAATATCTCAAAGAGGCATAGAGATAGATCCCAAAAGGTTAAGGCTATAATGGAAATGCCTTCGCCAAGGACACTCAGTAGCTACATAGTTTACAAGGGAAGATACAATCCATCCATAGGTTCATTTCACAAATCGCTGACAAATGCCAAACATTCACTCATCTTCTACAAAAAGACACCACTTTCAAATGGGATCCCACTTACCAAAAGAGTTTTGATCACATCAAGGAATACATAGAAAAACCACACATTATTATACCACATGCTCTTGAAAAGCCTCTTATCTTGTACATATAAACTAGAAATACAACACCGGGGGCACTTCTTTCCCAACTCGATGATAATGGAAAAGAAAGCGTTATTTACTACATCAGTTGTACGCTTGTTGGCTATGAGATAAATTATACACTAATAGAAAAAGCGTGCCTCATAGTAGTTTTCATCACTCAAAAACTCTGGCATTACATGGCCACTCACACAGTAAAGCTCATTTCCAAAGTAGATCCCCTCAAGTATCTACTCTTCTCGCACCACTCTCATAGGTCGTCATTCTCCTAAGTGAATTTGACATTTAGTACATGGATAGAAAGGCAATAAATGGATAGGTCATCATAGAGCAGATGGCTAAAGTGCCACTGGTAGATGTATATCCCCTAGCCATGGAGTTCCTAGATGAGCATCTCTCTATGATCGAAGAACAACCTATCTGGAAGTTATACTTTGATGGTTCCTACACAACACACAGATCAGGGGAAAGAATTCTCTTTGTCACTCCTCAAGGTGACTACATCCCGAAGTCATTCAAGTTGCACTTCCCCTGTACCAACAACATTGCGAAATATGAGGCCCTCGTCTTAGGCCTGAAAATGGAAATCCAATGGAATATAGCTAAACTAGAAGTGTTTGGTGATTCTCAACTCATCATCAAACAAGTCCTTGATGAATTATAGACAAAAGACAACAAGTTGTTACCATACAAAGAACTAGTAGAAAAGATGAAGAAACATTTCCAAGTTATATAGTTCACACAAGTATTGAGGATACAAAACAATGCAGTAGACACAATGGCCACTATTGGATCACTCCTTCAAATAGCTCACGATGCAATGCAGTATGAATTCTTAGTCGAGCAGCTCCATACACCTCCTTATGAGAATCTCGATTCAGAAATGGTGTGTGTCTTGGTTGGTCCTCAATCCCCATGGTAGCATGACATTCATGCTTACCTAAAATATAATATCATATCCCCCCATCTCACAAACAACCAACGCTAGAACCTTATTCATAGAGCTTCCCACTACACTCTTGTGGCCAATACCCTATATCGTTGGGGTTATCACAATGTCCTCCCCATATGTTTAGACTCAAACAAGACTACCCGAGCTTTATAATAGGTTCATGCTAGAATATATGGTTCCCACACAAGTGGCATGGTCTTAGCGAAGCAAATTATTTGAGTAGGATACTACTAGCCTACAATGTAACATGATGCACATGAATTTGTGAAGAAATGCATACCATGTCAGCAACATGCGAACCTGATTCATGATCCAACACAAGATTTGCATCCCATTACACCTCCATGAACCTTCTCATGTTGATCCTTTTGATGACATTAAGTTTTTCCATTAGTATACTTAAAGGGAAAAAAATGATAAAGGTCATTGGTATAAACATAACCAGCAGACAACAAGGATACCCGACGAGATGAAAATGCCTATTGTAAAAATGATAAGTATAGACTTGCCCGATGAACATTGACAAGAGTCAAACTGACGACAAGCATTACCGACGATACAGTTTTGAGAACATCGCCGACAGAGCAGAAAAAGCATACCCGATGAACAGTTCAATTAAGGGACACCAATGGAGTATAAAACCAATAGAACTGACAAAGCAACCCGACCATCAGAACCGATAGTCAGTTACAAAACCCGCAAAAAGTGGATTTGAATTTACACGTCAGATAAAATAGTGTAATTCTATTTATAGAGTTTTTATTTGTTTTAAATATTTACTTGAGTGTCAAGCAAGCAAATTGTGAATGTTTTAAAGCATCCTAATGGATCTAAAACATATCTAACTAAAGATCAAGGTCAAGTTATAAACCTTGGATCTATAGTTAATTTGTAAAAGCGTGAATCAAGAATAGAGCTAGAAACTAGTATAAATAGATGTTGAATCATTTGTAATGTAGTGTGACTTATAATAATTTGACAAATGATAGTAGCCATGGAGAGCATCTAAGCAGAAGAAGAGAATTCATGCAAAGTATAGAAATAGATCAAAGCAGTTATCAAGAACACAGAAAGGCTACCGACGAGCAGAGACAAGGTATCACTCAATCACTCAAGGTGATTACATTTACATTGTAAGCTTTACAGGATCTGTTATCGGTAATTAGAGATTGCATTCACTATCAGATCAACATTTATATTGTAGTTGCATTCTAACAAGTGCATCACAACTAAAATCCTTTTGTAGAAGGTGGACTTGATCGTTCTTTGATAAATCTCTTAACAAAGTGCACACCTAACGGTGTTGCTAAAGCTTCAAACGAAGTAGATCCTAACAAGTCTCCACTCTAATACTCTTAATAGGGTAGATCATTAGAAGTGATCAATTGTAAGCCTTTACCGGCTCCCTTCTTACCTGCAGATAGTGAAGTTTTGTGGGTAGACACCCCCACTGCAATTTTTACTTCCTAAAAGGAGTTTTCTGCGATATCATATCATGTGTTATGTGTTATTTGTTTTCATGAATATTTACACATTTAAAGAACTTATATTATGAGTTCACATACATATAAAAAGATGAACAGATAGATACGAATATAAAAATATGATGACTCAAAGGTTAATGGGCCAACCACAAAATTTTTTAGAGGTACTGATTCACCCCTCCCCTCTCAGTACATCATTCCAATAATTCTAGCAACTGGTATAAGAGCTAAGTCTCTTTCTTGAAAAGATTAAAGACTTAAGAGAAAAGTACAGACTAGACAAGACTATTGAGAATGAGCAATTACAAATTCAGATTTTCTATGAGCAGTATAAAGAGGCAAGAGTAAGCATGAGAAAGTTTCTTGATGAAAGAAAGATCATGGCAACTAAGCTTAATGAAAAATATTATCAAGAAGAGGAGATCCCATATTACTTCAACTATCCTGAATCATGAACAAGAAAAAATTTAGACACATCAGTAGAAGAGATCACAAGTCTACAAGAAGTCAATCTACATCTGACAGAGCAAATCAAGATGCTACAAATCGGTCAAGAGACTCAGATGGTAAAAATGATTGATGTCATGGATGATTCAAGAAAAGTAGAATCAGAGAGAACATTGGCTATTGATGATAGGAGGAAAATCACTGAGAAGCTACAAGAAAAAGAATCAGAGATTCAAAGACTTACTGATAATCACCATGAGATTACCAATCAGATTATTCTTATGAGTCAAGAGGCAAACAGATTAAATACTAAACTCATTGAAAGAATACAGGTCATCGGTGAGCTAAGGGAAGAGAATGAGAAACTAAAGCATGAAGTCAAGATTCATAATCAACACAATGAATTGATCAAGAAAGCTAAAGATAGCAATAAAAGAATGGATGATTTCCTTGACGGTCAAAGAAGAGTCAACGACTACACAGGAATAGGGTATGACGACAATGGAGAATCATCTAATCAATCAGATAAAAGGAATGTTTATGCAACTCCAAGGACCAACAAGTTGTCATGCAATCACTATGGAAAACTAGGCCACACCTCAAACATTTGCAAAAACAAAATGAAAGGTATTCCTCAATCACAATCTACTTTCATTGGCAATTGTTATAAATGTCACAAGCAAGGACACAAGGCATATGAATGCAGATCCAAGATGACAAAACCAAAGAAGGAAACCTACATGGACAAGTATTGTCCTACCTACAAAATGAATGGACATACATATCAGGAATGGTGGAAAAAGAATAAGAAAGCATGGACACCAAAAGAACCTAATAATGGCTACAAACCAACAAGAGTAGGTAACTCATATGTTTGGGACTATAACACATGGGTAAATTGCACATCATGTGGAAGGTATGGTCACATATCTGCCAACTATATGAGAAAATGGACTAGAAAAACAAGAGGATGGTTCAATCCAGGTATGGCATGTTTACATTGTCATAAGGTTGGACATGTGATAAAAGATTGCAAAGACTGACTGATAGAAACAAGCACTTATCCCAATGGAAACACCATTGATGACATCAAGAAGATGAGAAACAAGATGTGGGTAAAATCCACAAACACTGAAGGTGCTAGAAAAAGTAATGCAAATGATGATGCCCCATCAAATGGATCTGGTGGCATCACCATCTCCAACTAAGTTGCACAAGTAAGTATGGAACTGCATTATGACAAGTTATAGTATGCATCGGTTCCATTTACATATTGATCATATAGACAAAATTACCATTATTGAAGATGCACTATATTGTTACTTGTAATATTATTGTAAAACAACCATCGATTAATGGGTACGAATTAGCATCGGTCAACACACACAGAAAAGTTAAAACACTACTTACCAAAATGTATCAGTCATTACACAAAAGCAAAGTCGCTAAGTGTAAACTGATGAACATTGGTAATCCTTGAGCTGACAAAAGTTTTCGTCACCATTTTACCGACAATCATCGGTGAAGTCACCAAAGATGCTAGCAATCCTGACACTTTGCGCCTACACCGAAGATGTTATTTATGTCTCAACCGACAAACTCAGTCTTTGTATACCGACGAGTTATTAGGCATTAATGACAACTTAGGGCACAAAAGTTATAAAAGCATGACAAAAGAACTCATTTTGCACCCGCGATTTTTGAGCAACCAAGCAAAGCTATGCAGAGCGATTGAAGAGAAAATTGAAGTGCGACCTCAGCAAGATTCTAACTCAACTCAAATGATTCACGAGTGATCAAGGAGACTCAGTAAGTACTTGCATTCACCGACCGCACTATTTAAATTATGAAAAGCCCTAAATTTATAAAAACTATGGCATCTACTTGTAGAGTTGAAAAGTTGAGAGAAGATAAAAATAAAACGATCAAGCTTATCAGCAGAGGCACTTGTGTTGAACCTAAATACAAGCTGCACCCAGAAATCGCATCACAACCTGATGATTCCAGAGCATTCTCCAGAATCCCACCTAGGGTTTTGCTGGTAGAGGACGTAAGGTCCTATATACATTGCAAGATCTCAGAATTAGGAGATCTGGACCTAGATAATGCCTATAGGGCACTCTGTGATGAAGCTGGAAACCTAAAAGAAGAGCACAAGCATCTGGAAGTGAAAGGTCTCACAAATGCATTACACTTTCCCAGAGTTTTTAAGATAGAATGGATAAAGATAGTTCTCAGCAGAATGCATAACCATAATTTATGACTCAATAAACCAAAATGAATAACAAAGGATGTTATTCATGCAGTTATTGGATATCCTACAATCGAAAAACCACAAGCTCACAAGCACCCATCCCTGAAAGAAGTGGAAAAGCTAACTGGTGCAAAATCAGACAAAAGAGCTCTCAAGGTCAACACTATCACCGATGAAGAACTCAAGTTTGGTGCATGTGTGGTAGGGTACGAGATCTTCCAGGCCAGCAGAATGAATAGCATAGCAAGCACTGCTATGAGCACATCATACAATATCATCAAACAAGGAAAGAAGATGGATCTTGCAGAGATTTTGTTGAATCAATTTGAGGAGAACATGAACACCATAAGATCTTCAAAGACAAACACTTTTAAGTTTGGTTCCCTCATTATGTGCATATTCTTTTACTTTGAAGAATACTTTCCTTCCATAGGCAAAGTAGTATGGGATATAAGCAAACTGGTCACCATACAAATATGTGAGCATATAGAGTCATTA
>MU228071.1:1711403-1721790 GCA_018584345.1 Thuja plicata
TTTATATTGTAGTTGCATTCTAACAAGTGCATCACAACTAAAATCCTTTTGTAGAAGGTGGACTTAACCGTTCTTTGATAAATCTCTTAATAGAGTGCACACCTAACGGTGTTGCTAAAGCTTCAAACGAAGTAGATCCTAACAGGTATCCACTCTAATAATATTATCAGGGTAGATCATTAGAAGTGATCAATTGTAAGCCTTTACCGGCTCCCCTCTTATCTTTAGATAGTGAAGTTTTGTGGGTAGACATCCCCACCACAATTTTTACTTCCTAATAGGAGTTTTCTGCGATATCATATCATGTGTTATGTGTTATTTTTTTTCATGAATGTTTCTTGAATGTTTACACATGTAAAGAACTTATATTATGAGTTCACATACATATAGAAAGATGAACATATAGATAGGAATATACAAATCTAATGACTCAAAGGTTAATGGGCCGACCCCATAAAAAGTTTTAGAGGTATTGATTCACCCCTCCCCTCTCAGTACATCATTCCAATAATTCCAACACCTTTGACCTCATTGGTAAGATTACCCCCTATATTCATATGGACACAAGTATATCATAACTACTATTGAATGATTCACAAAATGGGTAGAATAAATTTCACTCACCCTCACAATAAGAGTCCAAATCTCCAAGTTCATCCTCTACAATATCATTTGTCATTTTAGCATCCCCTCCACCATTTTCATAGATCATGATACGCCATTTGAAAACTAGCACATGAAAGATTTGTGCAATCAATTCCACATCCACCATCATCTTTTCAGTCCATACTTCCTGCAAGTAAATGACCAAGTTGAGGAAATCAACAAAACCCTTCTAAAAATCCCCAAGAAAGTTGTTAATGATTATGGTTGTGACTGGTGCCTCCAAATCAATCCCACCCTTTGGTCATATCGCACTTCATTCTGTACTCGTACGGGCACCACCCCATACTCCCTTGTATATGGTGCATAAGTCATCTTACCAATTGAGGTTGAACTACCATCGTTACACGTATCACTCAAAAACCTAATCACTTATGAAGACTACCATGTAGCATGCCCCACACAACTAGACCTGCTGAATGAGAAAAGAAAACAAGCATATGACCACCTGGTTGTATACCAAAATAGGCTCAAGAGAAGTTACAACAAGAATATTTTCCCATGACAATTCCAGGTGGGGTATTTGGTCCTTAAAGAAAATCAAAAGTTACAGAAAGATTAAGAAAAGAAAGACAAGTTAGAACCTACTTGGTTGGGTCCCTACATTGTCACAACATTTTTTGGCTCGGGAGCATACAAGTTATCCACACCAAAAGGAGAACCAGTGAATGATCCCATCAAAATCATTCATCTCAAGAAATTATATTCCCGAGTCATGTAGTGTAACCCACTTATCTGAAAAAATCATAAAAAAATATAAGAAGTCTTGAAAAAAAAATTCATTATTATGGTAAAAAATTTGCAAACATGGCGCCTTGATAATAACAAAAAAAAATCATCCAATGGTGAAAACTTGGCAATGATGCGCCTTGGACAAGTATGTGTGGTGAGAACCTAGAAACAAGTGTCACACATAATGGACTGTACCATTATTTATCAGAATCTCATCTCACTCATAAACCATTACTCAAGATTCATATCACACAACCCATATTCCTTGGGTGTTCCACTATCAGACATACACCCATGTCTCAATTCCTGAGCTTTGCATGCACCAGATTGTATAAATCTACTCCTTAGTTGTATATATTTGTTCCCCACCAATTTGTATAAATCAATCTTCTACATAGTCATCTGCCAGCCTAACCTATCAACCTGTACATATTAATTCACGACCTTGTATATATTGATCCATATTCTTGTACATAAATCTCTCTTGTAACATATTGGTACCAAGTCATGTTTCCATCCCCACCATCACATCTCCAATCAGAAATCAAGCCTCAAAATCAAAATCCTCTGTCATAGTCCAATCAACGTCAGTCCTCATCATCAGTGTCAGTCCCTCCCCATCACAATTAGTTCACAATATGTTACCATCCCAGTAAACTAAGATTAACCCCATTACACTGATCTTTTCCCAGACATAGTAATCGCATAAGGTTACACAAATCAATTCTAATACCAAATTTTTGAGCTATTGTTCTCTTCACATCTATTGCTAATGAATACCTGTCAAAACAAAAATAATCAATCTTGGTCTGTTAGGATGTATCCTTCCTGCGACGGCTTATCAAATCCTCTAATCACCCAATCTTGTTCATGGAAATAACTATGGACCGAATGATTGCTTGGCCATAAGGCATTTTTATTTATTTTACCTTTGTTTTTTGGTGGAACATACCCACGATTGCCTTGATCTTTAATATCTTGGTGTGTTGTGAATGGTGTACATTGGAATACATGTCATTTGCGGTATGATTTATTCGTTGGTGCTTTAGTGCATATTTTTGATTACACAATTAAGGTTATGCATTTTCCTCACCAGGAGAAAGGTTTTGTGCATTTCCACCAAGTCTGTCAAAAGACTTGGGTGTACTACACCTCCCTGTGAAGTATACTGCATTGTTTCTAGAATGGTTGTTCAATCTACATATATGTTCTTAAATCCACCTATCTTGTCTGAGAGTCTAGTCCACATAAAGGAACCATGCCATCTACATTTTCTAGCATGCGATGCATACCTCCTCTTGAAAAATCAAACTAGGGTGTGACCTCTGACATTAACACAAGTTAAACCCCCCCCCCCCCCAAAANTTAACCCCCCCCCCCCCCCAAAAAAAAAAAAAAAGCTTTGGCATATAGTTTAGTTGCACTATTAGATTCTTTGGTACATTTTGCATTTTTTCTTTTGGCAAAGGTTCTATTTATTCACTATCCCCCTCCTCTATCCTAGCTAGCTAACTATTCCACCTAGTTATGTTGATACACACAAAAACAACAAATCTCATTGCATTTAGATTGCATCTAGTGTATTAGTTAAATTGCATTGGTTTGTGTTTCATATTTAGATGCGTAGTTAATCACATTAGGTTCCCATTACATTATGTTATAGTCATCTGATTAAATATGTCATTGAATTATATGGTTTTCATATCTCATTATAGTGGCATTTTGGATTCATGTGTATTTATAATCATTTCTTCATTCACATCACCTATCACCTAGATTAATTAATAATCAAGTCCATTAGGTAAATTCATTATCCATTTATTATATATATATATATATATATATATATATATATATATATATATATATATATCAATAATCATTATAAATCCCCATATTGCATTTGAACATCATAATATTAATCATTAACTTTATCCCATCCATAATATATCCATCCAAAATTAAAATAAGGCATCCATCCATGTATATAATGCGCGTGCGCTCACACACACACACACACACACACACACACACACACACACAATCACCACATTACATTATCATAAATAAACCATGCATCCATATCACAAAGTAAATCACAAGAATACAATCCACATGCATCCTGCATCACAAAGCTTTGGTACCATTGTCAATAAATATCTAAGGTAGCTCACATATTTCACATATTGTGCATCACAAATGTTAGTCACATCATCATATCATATAATGTAAAGCAATAAACATACATCGTATAGGGCCAAATCTGCATATCACCATCATAAATAATAAGTTTCCATTGTCCATAATAAAGCCCATATTCCATAGTCTCATCATAAAATAATGAAAATGTATATCCACTGTCCATTGATGATACAACAAAAATAGTACAAAAGTATATGATCCTAGGTGTTGTTGTACAGATAATCTCAAAACCATAAACTGCAAAAAGTATATCAATGTGATTGTGGGGCACCATTTGGCTAGTTGAGACGATCCTCCTGCACCCCCTCCGTCATCTTTTCCAAGTGGTCTAAGTGGCATCATACCCACTGATCCCTTTGAATCCTTTCCGGTGGTACGGGAAACAAAGTGCTTAGAGTATGGTAGTTTCCTTTGGTCCTCGGGCACTGCCTAATTAATGATACAAACCCATGTAGTATGAAGCCTCTTACCCTACCCTAGCTATATGACTGTGTGCTGCAAATACATCTATCACTATCTTCCCCATCCCCCCTGCTATGGCTACCTGTCAGGAAATCTCCCTATTAGCCCTATACTCCTCTACCCATCGCTGCCACTGTTCCCTGTCCCCTATCAGATCCGCTACATGTTGTCTTAAGGTATCTATCTTCTGTCTTAGGGTATCTGCCTCCCATAGTTTCTTCCTCATTTCATCCAGCTCCTGTGTGGCCATGAAACCTGTGTCTATCTCAACCACAATAAACTCCCCAGAGTCCACCCCAAGCTGTAATGTATCTAATGTAATTTGCACACTATCTATTCTAGTGCCCTCTATTTGTGCTTGCCTATACAATCTAGCAACCTTAGCCTGTAAGTTATCCCTCTGAGCCCTCACAGTGATATGATCCTATCACTCTATCTCTAGCTCCCCCTAACCCCTATAGCTTTGCACATAGTGCGTGAAATGAGGCTTGTTATATAAAGCCTAGAGGTGATCCCTGTGGTTGTCCTGAAATCTATGCTAGATTAATTTGTGTTGGAACCTATGGTGCTAATGGAGGTTGTTCCTATACCTATACCTATGGAGGTTCTTATGGTGGGGAGCCTCCTATCAGTCTCTGTACCACTCCTCTCCTCCTCTCTAAAGGCACTATCTACCGTAACCTCCTCCTCCCTCCATCTCCTCGATCATATCCTCTGTCCTCACCATCCCCTCCCTCATCCTCCTCCTTTCCCTACCCATCATGATTCGAACCTTGTTTCTCATCATCCTAAACCTGTGTAGGTTCTGTAAGTCAAACAAATCTATGGAGTACCTACCACTAAGTATATATTGGAGTGACCCCTACATCTTGTATAACATCCTATCTCGATACTCACAAAAGGCGATCCATGTGTCTCTAGGATGCCTGTGCTAGCCTCAAATCCACATTGATACCACACAATAAACTGACCTCTCTAGTGACCAATGATCAAGGGAAACCATCTGGAACAACATGCTGTACTCTACCAAACTATCGTCTAACTCTCAATGGCATGTACCTGGCTATATGATAAATTGATATCCCTATAAGCCAATAGTTAGTATACACATAACTAAATTAAATAATATCCAAGGTACCATCCTCCCACTAATGACCCTCATCCCAATAACCCCATGCCTCACAACCCTTATATGGTGTCCAATCAAATATCAACATCTCATCCAGAAACGTCCTCCAATATCTGAGTAATCTGATAGTGCCATAAGTAATTGAAGGACGATATATACATGTGAATGGCTCATATATCTATTGATTCTCCTATTGGTGGATGTGTCTAGTCACATATATGCTCCCAATCCTAAAATAATAAAAAAGTAACCCTTGGCCCCAAACTCCTACCGATATGGTATGCACACATGTGCAAATCATAATAAAGTTGTCCCAAAATGTTGTATCCCCAACAATACACAACTCCTCCTCTTCCTCTAACATATGAATCAAAACCTACCTTGACCATGAGGGAATCCCTTCCCTACATGGTCTGGCATCATGCGACCCCCGATCAAAATGACTAGATACAATTCCAGTCGTGGTAATCTAGCCTCCACCACCCCCTTCTAGGGCATCTATTGTTGTGATCTAGGTAACCTGCCAAATCTATGCCAGAAACATATCTCCATGAAGGGATTGGCTCCATCTTGTGTGTACTTAGGTAAGACTCCTCTGATTAGTACTCTATATATACGCTAAACATCTAGTAATTTAATCTTCGACTCTCTAGGAGGCAAATGAAAGCTAGAGGTGTATGAGTGCCACATCTCTCCTAGTGCAAACATGAGTAGATTATGCACTTTGATCCTCAGCCACTCATGGACATGGTGTAGGACGCATAATGTAACCTACCCCCACTTGGCCACCATCATCTGGTCTTGTACCTCCATGGTATGAGGCCCGCACTCACGTGACATACAAAGAGTAACCCGCGTCTGCATCTAGTTCAACCTTGTTAGTCAGTTTATTCTAGCTAATTTTCCTTTCTATCCCCTTCCTACTTAGGGAATCATGCCCTAGTCAAAACCAAGTCAAATCCCAGTCATTCTCTGCCCCCCAAACCATTTTTTTTCCTATGCTAACATTATCCCTTTGGCCCAACATGTGGAGATGCTGATTGGGCATCGTAGACGTCGATCGACTAAAACTCCGATCGACAAAGATGATGATTTGAAAACTCATCTCCATTCCAAATAGTCAACCCCATTTGACGTCTTAGAGATTTAAATCTACTGATCCCCATTTCCAATCCCAACCCTTCATCCCCGCAGACGTCAATCAACCGATGAACGTCTCTGATGTAAAGAGCACTGCAAGAAGACCTAGATGGGCTCTAACTCCTTGTGCACTCTTCAAACTCCTTTGTTGGAAACCCTAGCTCCACCAATGTATTCCAAGGGTGTCTTGTGACTTTCCAAAGGGATCAATATGCTTCCCCTATCCCCTCTTGACTCTCCAAGCCAAGTTGTAGAACTCTGTAATTTCTCCTTTAGGGACACCTTCTCTAAACGAAGAAAAATAGTATAAACATTCACCAGAGACTTAGAAATCCTATCCTAAGTGTTTGAAGACTTCAAATAGACCCCATGGATCAAGAATCCACCAATGGATTTGGTATTGTAGACCCAAAGATAGTCGAATCCCAAATGGCCTAGGATTCCTTGTAGCCCTAACCAGAGGGTTTTTTGGACTTAACTTTTAACTGTAGAAGGATCCAATAGATCTAATTGGGTTTCTATACACCCTTTATGGATTTTGTAAACCCCTCAAAGCATTAACACTTCACTCCACTCTTGCACCCCTAAACTCTCACAAAGCACACATGCCTAATTAGATAGGTTAGGCTTGGTTTGTTAATTAAGTGGTCAAAGATGGGTTCATGGAGTAAATTCAGGGACTTAGATGGATTCCTCTACCCCAAAATATTCTAGAAACACTCTTGGTTTGATCCTCCCAAACATATATTGTACATGCATGTGACTGTACCAAAAATCCAGGCTAATTATATAGAGATAATTAGCCTAGGGCTTTGTCTCATAAATGGTAGGACTAAAATTGAGTGTCTGAGCTTTATGATTCTTAAAGACAGTGATCCTAACTTGTATTTTCCAAGTGGCCAAGTAGATCCACTGGATAAATCTCAAGTTAGGATCACATCTTTGTGACTGACCTAGTAAACCTTGGTTTCTCAAACACAGAGTAAGTAAAATCTATAACTTTTAACAAGCTTAACAAAAAAACTCAAACCAACTAGAATGATCAAGAAACTGAAGACATCACAAATTTCAGCAACTAGATCCATAAGATGAATCCGTAACAGGCCATACACTATCAAAATGACTCAAAAAACTCTTCTATTTCCCCCTCTGAACATCAAGCTCTGTACATTGTAAGTTCTAAGCTTCATGGAAGGCATCAGATCACCTAATAGCACCATCTAGGTGTTACAGATGCTTCAAGAAGTTGGTGGGATCAGTTACAATGAAGTTGTCATTCTTCTAGCAATATTTTGTAAAAGTTGCTCATGCAACATTTTGCAAAAAGACAACTTATGGAAACATATAGGAAAGTTGCTATTTTGGGCAAATGCTAACCTTACCGACCTTGAAGGATGTGGGAGAGGTTCAAAACATGACAAGAACCTATCTAAGGACATAAAACACAACTTCTAACTAAACACTAAAATCACCAAAACTAACATGGTCTAACAATGGTTTCAGGAACCTAGGTTTATAATTCACCTTAGGTCGTTCACCTTACATCATAGACCCAAAAAATCACATACACAAGGGTGTTCTCAATGATGCACCTTATTACAAACAAAAAAGAAAGAAAAGAAATAACTTCAGGAGGTGCCCTACACTAGTCTCCACCCTGATAGGTTTTCTACCCCTAATTGGTTGTATGACTGCATTAATTGCCTAATCTAAAAAGCATTAAATGAAATGAAAAGGATGGTTTTCCTCTGAAATGTCCACATGCATTCCCAAATTTTTTGCTCTCTCTCTCTCTCTCTCTCTCTCTCTCTCTCTCTCTCTGATTTTCTATTGGTCGCGTTGGAAAATGACCTTTCCTAGGGCCCCCATAGGCTATTTATAGGTCCCCTTGGGCCCATTTTTCATCTCAATCCCTATTTCTGTCTCATTTTCTCCCACCTATGAGACAATTCATTCAAATTCCCATTTTTTCCTTCTCTCCTATTTTTTACTAATTTTTCTTCCTCTTCACATTTTTTTTGAGAAAATTCCACAAAAAAATCCTTTTGCGTTCTTTTCTCGAGGGGGCAACACCCTATCACCTGTTGGAGATTTGATTCTGAACAGTTGATTGATTGTATGTTTGTCATTGATGACAACATATAATACACAACATTACTTCTGTATGTACTTATCCATATGATGACATGAAGACTTGCGTGGATAGATACATGTTGTTGACATGTTTATTATGCTATGTTCATACACGCAGACCCAAATATGATGTTTCAGTAAAGATATGTAATTCTGTTGTTGACGGTTACAATTCTGGAGGAATAACGGTTTAAGGCCGACATATGTAACATGTTTATTGAGTTGTGCCTATCCTTAGGATATGCATGTGTATATTCATGATGAGTTATGAGTTGTTGATATTAATCTAAAGGTGCCAAACGTATTTCAAGAAGATTGCAAAGTTATGATTAAATTGGTGAAGTCGACTTAGTGAAGTGACGTGTCTATTTAGTTTGTACTTGCACAGTTGTAATTATGCTTGTGTGCTTAGTAGAGCCAACAAGGATGTTATGAATAGTTGTCTAACAGGTCCCATGATCTCATACTTGGAGTATATACTTATAGAAGGTCATTTGTGATAAGGAGAGTTGCGAAAGCCAGAGATAAGAAAAGCAGAGCAGAGTGTTAAAGCAGCAAAGCTATATTTATCATATGTTGATAATATAGATATTGAAGTTGAAGCTTTTGGAATACAGATAAGATTGTTGTAGTGATTTACAAGAGGTTAAAGCATCGATGCACAAAAAGGAGCTGATCAGACAAGCAGTGTCACAAACAACAATTCACCTTGTTGATATAGTGTGTATCAAATAACCAGAAGGTTGTAGCCTTCACCACTTGGATAGTGAGTCCACCACCCATAATAGGGTTATTGTAAAAGACTCCTAACAGGGTTAGACCCTTGACTAGGTCACTATACTATTGCATTGTAATGAACAACTCCTAACAAGGTTGAAAGATCTTTTAACAGGGATTACTATAAACAGTATAGTTCTTTGTGGGTACTAATTCCCACTGAGGTTTTTACCATTTGGTTTCCCTGTAACCAAATTGATGTGTTGTGTAATGTGTTATCTAAATGTGCATTTACTTTGTATCAATTTGGATTAATAAGTATAAGAAAAGATAAAGTTGCTGAGAACTGATTCACCCCCCCCTCTCAGTTATCCCTGAAGTATTCTAACAATTGGTATCAGAGCCAAGTGCCTTGGAGAGAAAGCCTAACAGCTTAAGGTAGATCAGATGGCATACTTCAGAAAAGAGAGTCCTAAGTTTGATGGAGAGAACTATCTGGATTGGAAGAACAAAATGATAACACATCTAAAATGTGTTGGCTTTGAGATCTTTGAGATTGCTACACAAGAAGTTGATATTCCATCTTTGAAAGACCTTGCAAAGGATGATGCTACTAATAGACAAAAGGAAACATTTACCAATAATGCAATTGCGAAAGAAGCCCTAATCAGCGCCCTATCAGACAGTGAATTTTTTTGAGATCAAGAAAGTTGACTGACCTTATACCATATGGAAGTATTTGGAAGATATGTTTGAAGGAGACATCCAAGCAAAGAATGCGCGTAGAAAGACATGGAAAAAAAAATATAATAGTCTTGAAATGTTACCTGAAGAAAACATTAGAGCTTATAATCAGAGGATAAATGAAGCAGTATCTGGAATTATAAACAATGGAGGATAAATTTTAGAAGAAGACATAATGGACAAGTTAATGACTACATTGACAGCAGACTATGAAAGCAAAATCAACATTCTAGATGAGACCATGCAGTTTTCTAAAGACTTCAAGAGAGAGAATTTGATCAAAAAAATCTCTGCATTTGAGATATCAAGATTGAAGACTGAACCTAAGAATGAAACTTCCTTCAAAGCTTCAATCCACAGTAAGAAATCCTCACACATCTCTAGTCATAATGAGAATGAAGAAACTGATGAAGAACTAGAAGAGATAATTGCCATGATTTCTAAGAGAGAAAAGAAAGGAAAAGG
>MU228071.1:1728331-1756808 GCA_018584345.1 Thuja plicata
CACACACACACACACACACACACACACACACAAACACACACACACACACACACACACACACACACATATATATATATATATATATATAGACACACACACATAAAATATACAACTGTATATATATACGAATACATACACATACACATAGATATATATATATATATATGTATATATATATATCTATGTGTATGTGTATGTATTCGTATATATATACAGTTGTATATTTTATGTGTGTGTCTATATATATATATTTATATATATCTGTGTGTGTTTGTGTGTGTATGTATGTGTATATATATATGCTTTTGGATATGTGTGTGTGTGTATATATATATATATCTATATTTTATTCTTTGGTTCTTTTTTTCCTGGTCTTTTTTTCGTTTCTTCTTCCTTTTTTGTCCTTTAGTGTGGTTTGCGCTTTTATTTCGTGGTCTTTGTTGTTTTATTATTATTATTATTATTATTATTATTATTATCATTATTATTATTATTATTTTTATTGTTTTCTCTTTTTTACCCTTGGTAGTCTTTTATTTTTATTCCCCCTTGTTTTCCGTGCCTTCTTTCTCACCCCAGCCCTTCTTTTATCCTTTGAGTGAGGCTGAGTCTGCATCTTATTATTTTTCCTTATTGCTCTCTACTCATCCTGATGATGGATCACAGAGTGTGATTCGAAACGTTGATGCTTAAAAACACACACAATCAAAAACTATAAATTCAGCTCTAAATTCAATGGATTGTGGAAATCTGATCGATTTAGTCACAAAAAATAGTTCACCTTGTTGATACAGTGTGTATCAAATAACCAGAAGGTTGTAGCCTTCACCACTTGGACAGTGAGTCCTTGGACAATGAATCGACCACCCCTAACAGGGTTATTGTAAAAGACTCCTAACAGGGTAAGACCCTTAACTAGGTCACTATACTACTGCATTGTAATGAACAACTCCTAACAAGGTTGAAAGATCTTTTAACAGGGATTACTATAAACAATATAGTTCTTTGTGGGTACTAATTCCCATCGGGGTTTTTACCATTTGGTTTCCCCGTAACCAAATTGATGTGTTGTGTAATGTGCTATCTGAATGTGCATTTACTTTGTATCAATCTGGATTAATAAGTATAAGAAAAGATAAAGTTGCTGATAACTGATTCACCCCCCCCTCTCAGTTATCCCTGAAGTATTCTAACATCACCATCATCGCTCTGGCATGACTCCCAGGAACCCAACTTCGTTTGGGGAAACTTATTTTATTTTCTTTGGTGTAACACCACTTGTGATGCCACATCAAAGAGGGGCAAAATATAGACATCCAAAATTACCTTTATTAATTGAATTCATTAATCATTCCTATAACATTATAGTTAATTTTGATCATTTAATTATTATGTTATATACTTCTACCTATTTAATTAAATTTTATTTAATTAAATTTGGGTTCATTATAAAGTGTTTAAATATAATTTAAATACTCTTTATCTAATGTATTAAATTTATTTAATACATTGCCCCCATAAATTCCCATTTATTTAATCCTACACATTGTTAATATTCTTCTAAGCCTCGATTAAATTAAACTATTTTATTTAAATTTAATCCTAATCCTAACCTATACCTATCACCCTCATCTAAATAGGCCTACCCATTAATTAACCAAGGTTAATTTGGCTAATTTTTAGGATTCATAACCTATTAGCACTAATTGGTTTCTCACACGTGTGAGCAACCTTTCCAAGAAGTTATCTTTCCAATCATTTCCTTATTTTCCCTAAACAAGAGTCTCTCACAACTCTTATGACATCTCTTACACTTTCTAAAAGTGTTTTATTGGACTCTTCCTTCACATGTGTACTTAAGGTACTATGATCCATCACATCCTCAAGTTGCTCACATATGTGTGAGCAACTTTAGGTTTGCATGGCTTGTCCAAACCCATGTGGCCCCTATGTGGATGCAACATAGATTTCATCTCACCAAAGGCCCCCACAAACCTATAAATAGATCCCTTGCCAAGAGAAAATGGATCCATTCTATCTACATTGTTATTATGTTAAATTAGTCGTAGAGCATTCAGTGTATTTTCAATAGCAAATCCTCTCTTCAATTTGGTAACAATGAATCATAGTTTAGATTCTTAAATTCATATCATTCATATTTCCAATCTTTAATCAAGATTATCAATCATCAATGTTGGGAGTTTGAGACTAGTTCCTCATACTAGCTCTTGAATCTTCCCTTCACCCATTAGATTTACTAGCTTGCATCCACTATCAACACACAAATCAGTTGGGGATTAGTTATCTTGTGTTTTAGAGAGAGCACACCCACATCCACTAAATAGAGAAAATCAAACAATCTTTTGACGATGCACTTATTTTAGCTCAATCTGATGCTATGAAAGATTTCTTTGTGTTTTTAGTTTTATTCATTATTTCAATGTTTTATATATGTTGACCTACTAAAGTTTGCATGTTTAAGACTGACTACATAGATTTAATATTTCCCCATACACAACTAGAAGCTATGATCATCGATCATAAATATCCCCTTCAGCCTCTTCATCCTTACCTCACCTCTGTGAGCCTATAATTGATTGATGGTATTTAATGCATTTTTTTCCTCCTTTTCTCATGTACTAGTGCTTTGAACCCTCAATCCTCAATACCATAAACCAAATGGAAATATTGATACTAAACAAAAAGCAGATGTTAAACTTAACACTACAGGCTAATGGTCTTCAAGCTTATTCCATATTCTTCTTGAGCAATTTCCAATGCACACCTTCATTCATCCATGTTGAGCTTTCCATATGCAAAATTAATATCAAGTATCCTTTCATAAATCCTAGCGCATTTTCCTCCTATCCTTCATCAAATTCCTACCATAATCTTTCATCATTTCCTTTGTTTGAATGAGCTTTGAATAGGTGGGTTGATGATATATATATATATATATATATATATATATATATATATATATATATATATATATATAAAGAAGACATACACACTAACGTCTCCAAACAGATTTCAAATGCAAACAAAAACTACTAAGACCCCTTCTACCAAAGCCCAACAAGATTGAATATCATCCACTAATACACATACAGATCCTTCCCTATGATATCCCTAAAATCTTCTATTAGATCTTCTTTGCCTTAATCTCTCAATGCAACACCTATTTTTTACATTGTGTTAGCAACTTCATTTCCCTCTCGCAACATGTGAGAAACCTTAAACTCCATAAGGGATCCCATGAGAGATTTGGTTTATCGAATATACTTTTTGAGGTACCAAACTCCAGACTCCCCTTTAACAATAGAATTAATTATAACTAATGAGTCTCTTTACAAATGTAGTTTGGGAACTTGCAAGAACTTTTCCATTTTAATTGCAACAAGAGCTACCTAAACCTCTCCCTCATTGTTAGTTCCATCCAATAGACTCCTTTCCCCCAGCAACAAAATACTTGCAGTCCAATATCGAATTACAAATCCCTCACCAGAGGGGCTCGTGTTACCCTTAAAAGCTTTGTCAAAGTTAATTTTTATCCAAGTTTTGTTTGGTGGGATCCATGACACTGCCTTAATTGAAGATGAAGGAGGATTAGCCCTCAATATCCCATTAACGGGCCAAAAATTAGAATAAAGTATTAATGATAATATTTTAATGAAATAATCTAATTATCTCTTTTAATTCTGTAAAATAGAATATAAAAGATTATCTCTTATATGTTTTAATTTTATTATTTTTTAAAATATAAATCTAAATCTCTCTAAAATAGACACTTAATTTTATTAACTATAATTTTTGACATATAAAAACTGAGAAAAAATTAAAATAGATATTTTATTTATAAAAAAATATAACAAAATCTCAAAAGCTAAAAAAATCTATTATTCATAGAAATTTGCACTTATAACACTCAAATGATTTTAGCCAATCACATTGAAGGAATTTTATTTTTATAATTTATAAATTAAAAAAATTCACAAATTAACTTTATAAAATTAAATTCATTTTAAAAAACTCAATAAATGAAGTCTTGTGATTGGTGGAAAATCAAGTTATTAATTGTGTAAATAAAGTCAAAGCTTGCCTAATATAAAATTTAAATAATAAAAAATGGCTCGAGCATCGAATTACTCTGCTTTGCCTAAGCAGTCTAATTCCTACAAGTCCTTTTTTGAACCTACAAATGGCAACTTGTCTAATAAATAGTTGTCCTCTTTTTGGAAAACCAAATATGCGAATAATTGTTTTTTACTACCCAGCGCAAATTCATTCGATGCCCTAAACACATGACTGTTCTCTGCATCTCCTAAATTAGGAATAACTCCTTGCAATCTCTTGGAGAATGATGGTAGAACTTTTAAGGATGCTCACTATGAATCGCCAAGTGACTCAGATGGATAAACTCTGGTTCAAAATCAAAGGAAAACGATACCCCCTAGGAACTTCCATCACTCAAAATGGCTCAAGATTTATGGGTAGAAAAAGGGTTTGTTTCCTTTGGTGGGTACCACGAATCTTGAATGGAAGTATGCGAAACAGGTGATGTATTTCAGTAAAATGAAATATGGAAAGCCGATTTATAAAGAATGCGCCAAGAATTTCCCCAAAATAAATAACAACTGCAACACCTCAGCCTGGGCATCGCTGATAGCATGTATGGAGTCTTGGGATATGGCTGAGGGCAAGTAGAATAATTATTATCATAAACCGCACAAGAAAACAACCTTTTTCAATTGAGCTTAAATAGTCAGAGGGAAATTGTAGAAGAACATAATGAAGCGGATTGGACCATTGCTGATAAAAGATTTAACAGATCAGATGATCCGAGCTTGCTAAGGAAACCCCCTGCTTAAAGGTCAAACCTCAAGCATCAAACCACAATTCCAAATTTGGGGAGTAGGGGAAAATAGTCAAAAGAAAAAGTTGTGATCCTAAGCAATGCTTAAAAGGAAGGATTTTGGTGGCATTGCAAGAAATATGGGGTTTATGCATTCTGTAATGGTCCCAATTCCTCTTTACAGGATATTGTGGGCTGGCTGCGGGAAACCCTTGGTGACCAGGTAAGTATTACTAACCTAGAGGGAAATTTCCCTTATTTAGATTATACTTGCATTGAGGTAAAAAAAAGTACTGTTGAATGGTTTGTCTTCTTTTTATGAAGGTTATTATTTAAACTTCTATCGATGGAAACCTAATTTCAAACCTGAAATTTTTTCAAAGGAAAGAGCCTTAAAATGGGTAGAAATAGATAATTTTCTTATGGAAATTTTACACAATAGGATTTTGTACCAAATTGGTAATTTGATGGGTGGTGTGGTAGGTATAGAAAATACCTTTTTAGATAATTCCTCGGTTAAATTTTTCATAAAAAATCAAACTAGAAGGAGAAGATTTAATCCTCTCAAATTATCACTAATAATTCCATATACCATTTCCAACCAATCTTATATACAAGACTTATTGATGATATTAATCTATTTCAAGAAAAGTAAAGTAGGGTTAACAAGAATACGTTCCATTGTATTGAACCTAGAACGACATGCATAAGTTATAGACTTGGTAAATTGGAACCATGGAATAGGGTAAAGCCTAGAATAATGACGAGCATAGATTTAGATACTAGTTTTAATAGTAGAGAAAATAATTCTTTGAAGAAGGGGAAAATAGACAATTGTAGGAATTATCAAGAAATTGAAGAAGGAGAAATTGTTGAAAATGATATCTAGAGTGATTTGAGTATTTAAGAAATAGAGGCCTTGTACATACAAAAAGGGCAGCGCAATCAGAATGATATTTCTCTAGTTCGGGTGAGAAAGTTACTGCTCTAGTAATTAGGGGATAATTGGGAATACATGAAATGGTGACTCAAACAAAGCATTGGGACTCCCAAAATGAAGAGGTTTTAGGAGTGTTGGTAGAAAACCAAGCCTTAAATGTAGATGGTAGGACAGTGGAGAATCATGCTAGCAATAATAGGCTACACAATATAGAGCTAGCTCAAATGAGAATAGATGGAGAATTATCTTTATCTAATAACCATATAATAACAATCCAGACTCAGGAAAACCAGGGTTCAACAACAAAAAGTGAGGAATTGGAGAAGAAATTAAAAGGAAAACACAATGAGCTAAGATTTAGAAGGAGTATGACTGGTAACCTGAGTAAAACTGATATAATTTCCATTAGGGATCCACTTATGGAGAAGGGTACCAACATCAGATATACAAAGAGGGATGAACACATAATTAAGGATCCCTACCTAGATGCATCTCATGCTTAGGTAATCAATAGACACTGGATGATCAGAAGACACTAATTTAGTGGATACTAATATGATGAATCATAAAACCAACATTGGTGTTACCCCAGACAATAACCAAGAAGAAAATATCTCCAAAATGGACAAGTAAATACTGATTAAAAATAATATAATCATGTCCCCCATATGTCAAAAACATCAGGGACATTTATTGAGTACTAAGGAGTGTAAGTCAGGAAGTAATTCAAATGCATGTGCTGAGCTTCAATCTAATTATAACATGAAAGAAGAATCCGAGGAGAAGAGGTCTAGTATAGGTGAAAATAAGGATCTGGATGAACCCCAAGTAGACAATGAAGTAAAGATTATTACCGACTATATAGGGGAATCATTTGTGGATAAATTATTGGATCTTTTTCTAGATGAAATCTGTGACAAGGAGGAGCTTGACTAGGAGAAAAAACTTCTTATAGAAGGAATACATGAGACAGATGAAAATATATTGATCTTAGAGTTGATGACACTTTTCCAAAAATCAAATGAAATGGAACCACATACCCCTAATATCCCTAGAACATCCCTTTCCAAGGATAGCAGAAGATCCCCATATCTTGACAAAGAACATAAGACAAAATCAGGAGAGGCAAGTTCTGAGTTGGGAGTGAAGGATGGGGAGGATGTTAATGCTGTGTATGGGTTAAGGGATCGATTAGAGGTAAGGAAGAAGATAGATCCACTTAAAACATGTTTAAGAAGAGATATGGATACACCTTGGGTGAACAAAAATAGAACAAATCCAGTAGCTCGGAAGGATGAAGTGACTGAAGAATACAACACACAACTAAATTAGTCTAATAGTAAGTATTACAATGGAATGATCTACCAAGCATTAAGGCACACAATCAAAACAAAATATAAACCCAAATAATGAAAGATACCATTTTAGAACCACAACAGACTAACCTAGATAAGGATTTAAATATTTTACAGAATTTTACTAGAGGGATAGTAAAAGACCTAAAATCAATGACAACTAACGTAATAGTAGATGGTAAATACAATTTAGTTCATAAAGACACTTCGGAGAAAGCCTTAAACATAGAAAAAATAGGTGTAGGTGACCATACCTCGGTACTAGATGATGATCAAGGGAATTGCTAGTTAGAGATGAACTCTATAGAATATATGGATCATAGCAAGGAAGGCGAGTGGAGGTCTTAGGTGGGGAACTTAAAGGAATGATTAAGAGAAGGATATTTTACCATCAAAGTGCTACCAGAAGCCTTAGGAGTAAATAACTCCCTTAATCTTGGAACTATAGGAAAAAATAGGGAAAACATAAAAGGTAATACAATAACCAATTTTCAGGAGGGGGAATTGGAAGTAGCTGAAAGGAATTCTAACCTTTTAGGAAATATGGAAGAATAAAAGATAACTAAAAAGGGTATGGCTATCATGTGTAGTGGCAAAGTCAAGCCAGATTGTGTGAAAGAACCTAAAACTAGGGGTAGAAAGTCACTCTATGAGCTAAGACATAATGATGCCTATGCTAAGGGCAATGCCAAGATCACAACATTATATGCATGGAAGGGGAAGTTCCTTCCCACAGAGCCATGAAAATTAATACATGGAATGTTAGGGGCTTAAATTCCCCTAACAAGCAAAGCATCCTAAAAAGATGCTCGAAGACCTTTTAGGCATATTATATACTCATCCAGGAAACTAAACTTACTTTGGAAGAATTAGAAAAGTTTAAGATGAAGCTAGGGATATGGAAACTTTCAGGGGAGGTTGGCCAAGGGGCATCAACCGGGGTAGCGATTCTTTGGGATAAGAAGAAATTAACCTTTGACAAATATGAGGGCACTAGATATTGGTTAGGGGGGGGCGAATCAATAACTTAGCTAACAACCTTTCTTGTATACTTATAAATATTTCTGGGCCCACTGGATTATCAAAGAAAAGTAGAGTATGGGAAGAAATAGGAAGCTTTATTAGCAATAATAGTAATTTTCCTATTATTTTAGGAGGATATTTTAACTCTATTCTAAATCCAAATGAGAAAAATGGGGTTTAGGAAAGGATTTTTCTAGAATGACACAGTTCAGAAGCTGGGTAGATAAATACAGAATGCTTGACATCAAGACATCTAATGGTTCCTTTACATGGACTAATAGAAGGTTAGTATTTAGTAATATAATGAAAAAATTAGATAGATACTTCTTCATTGGTAACTTATGATCATTTGATTTCAATTTAGAATCAATAATTATCCCAACATCAGGATCATATCATTACTTTATCTCTCTTTTGATCTATGATATAGTTTTTTTATTATGGTAACTACAGGTTTGAAGGGGCCCCAAAACCCTTTAAAAAAGAAGAAAAGAGATAGACAATTCAAGCACAAAGCAACAACACTCTATCAAAATAGCTAACACAAAGCAAAAAGGGATAAACCCCAAATTACACAGTGAAGAGCAAGATCAAAAAAAAGGGGACACCCAAAACATAGAAACTTCCAACAAAATGTGCGCAAAAAAAACTTCCATCTTCTGAATCAGCCCAACATTTTAACAAACTCTTCAGCCTCCACCATTTGGTTTTGAATATTTTAAATTGACTCTTTCAGATTGGTGATATCTTTGGCTTGGGAAGAAGTTTTCTTTCTAGTACTAGATCCTGTTCTGGAACCAGGGCCAGACAAATGAATATCCTGTTTCCCATCTTCCTCATCATTAACTTTATCAGATTTGTTCCCTTCTAGTAGAGCACATAGGGCCTTTGTATTTTCAACTATATTTTTCATCTACGCATTATTCATTGTGATTAGCTTCTTCATCATGATGTCACTATTGTTCACTTTCTTTTTGATTGGTTTAATAGTATTGTCAATAGCTTTAGAAATAATTTCTTCCTGCTTAGTAGTATTATCAGTTACCTTCTCAGAAACATTCTTGCCTTTCTGATACTCCTCTACATCATTCCACATTTTGACAATGGTCTCCTCCAGCAGAGCATTCCTCGCCTCCAAAGCTTTGAGCCTAGTATGAATTTCCTGGATATCTTCTTGGACCCATTTATCAATATTATCTTCATACATGGCTTTATTTCTCACTGCTTGCAACACACTAATGTTTGTAACTCTTTTGACTTTGAAGTCCTGGTCCCACAGATCTTCCTCTGTGCTTCTCTGATATATGATATAGTTAAAACTTGTAGAAATCCTTTCAAATTCAAAAAGATGTGGTTCATCAATGAGATAGTGTTATATATGATTCAACAATGGTGGAAAGAGTTGAGCTTTAAGGGCTCTAAAGCATTCATTTTATGTTCAAAACTTAAAAATATTAAATTAAAGCTTAAAGAATGGAATAAGTCAGTATTCAAAAATATTCATGAAAACAAAATTAATATAGAGGAATAACTTAGGATTCTAAATGAAATGGTTATGAAAGAAGGAATGTATCAAGGAAGATATCTCTGAGAAAATTTTTTGCTTCATAAATATGAAGATATTCTAGCGAAAGAAGAGGTACATTGGAAACAAAAATCTAGGGAAACATGGTTAGTGAAAGGGGATAGGAATACTAAGTTTTTTCAGAATAGTACAAAAGCTAGAAGAATGGTAAACAACATAAAAAATATAGAAAACTCAGAAGGTGTTAGGATTGAGGAATCCAAATTAATATCTAAGGAGGCTGTCCATTATTTTGAGAACCTCTTAAATAATAAGGAAGGATCCAAAAATAATAATGTTGATAATATGAGTGATTTTATCCCTAAAATACTAAGTAAGGAACATAATCAATGCCTTAACGCTAAATTCACCAAGGAAGAGATTGAGGCAGCCCTATTCTAGATGAACCTGGACAAAGCTCCTAGACCAGATGGCTTTCCCACCTTTTTATTAGAAATGTTGGTAATTTATAGGGGAGGAAGTTGTAGCATCTTTGGAAGGTATGAGAAATTCAGGTAATATTCATCCAAAAGTAAATAACATCTTCCTAACCCTCATCCCTAAGAAGGAATAAGTGAGCAGTATGGAATACTTTAGGCCAATAGCCTTATGTAATACCCTATATAAATTATTCACTAAAACTATAGAAAATAGAATCTAATTAATCCTACCTAATATTATAGCTGAAGAACAAATAGGTTTTTTGTCAGGCATATCCATTTTAGACATAGTTATAATAGCCCAAGAAGCGTTACATTCCATCCAATATAATAAGGAGAAAAGTATGATGATAAAAATAGACACCAGAAAAGCATATGATACGGTAGATTAGAGATTTCTCTGTAAAAGCTTGGAAGCTTTTCTATTCTCCAGAAAAATGATTAATCTCATCTTTGAGTGTATATCTACACCTAAGTTTTCTATTATTATTAATGGAAATCTTGAAGGCCTTTTGGAGATTTCCCAAGGATTAAGGCAAGGGGATCCTTTTTCCCCCTTTTTATTTATAATAATGGTGGAAGCACTAGGAAGACAAATCACTAAGACTAGGGAAAAGGGTCTGATCAAAGGCATCAATATCACCAGCTAATTGGATCCCATCAACCACCACCAATTTATGGATGACTCAATGCTCTATGGGAGAGAAAAAAAGGAGGAAGCGAAGGTATTTAAGGATATCCTAGATAAGTATGCAGATGCATCGGGATAACTTATAAATAAAAATAAATCAAAAATGTTCTTCTTCAACATACCTAGTGACTTAGAGGAAGATATTCTAAGAATCTTGGAATTCAGAAAAGGATCACTTCCAACCAAATATTTAGGCCTTCCTCTGGATATTGGTCATCAAGGATTTACTCTTTGGGGAAATATATTAGATAAATTGGGGAAAAAACTAATACATGGAAATGAAAGTGGTTTACCTCTACTAGAAGGGTAACAATTCTTAAATTGGTTATCTCACCGCTTCGTATTTTCCAAATGTCATGTATGCAGCTACCAGTCGGTATTCCACATAAACTGATCTAGAAATTTAGAACCTTCTTTTGGAAAGGGATAGAAGAAAAGAAAAATATTTCCCTCACTGCTTGGGACTCTATTTGCAAATCCAAGGAAGATAGAGGTATAAGAATTAAAGATCTAAAAGAAAAAAACATAGCTCTAGGAGAAAAAATGATTTGGAAGGTTATTAGACAACCTAATCTAAAATGGGTAAAGATTATTAGATGTAAATACCTAGATGAAAATGATCCACTCAGTATTGTTAGACATGAGAATCTATTGAAAGGATCCTGTATCTGGAACTTCATGAAAAATTGTATAACTCTAATTAGGGATAATGCATCTTGGAATGTAGGAAGAGGAGAGTCAACACTCTTTTGGGAGGATTCATGGGAAGGTTATTCAAAACTATCTAGCATATGGAATGTCAAGGACACTATGGACAAATGAAAGTCCTAGCAAGGTGAGTATGTCAAAAACAATATCATATACACTTGGGAAAACCTGGTGCTAAGATGGGAATGGAATATTATCAAACCAAATGGTGTATCAGAAGCCTTATATGATCATCTCTGTAAAATATTAAAGGATAAAACCTTAGTTCCTAGGGAGAAGGATTACTTGGTTATATGGAATCCCTCTTAGAATGGTGAGTATAATACTAAAGAGGGGTATAACTACCTCTATAAGGAAAAAGGTCTTCCTGGAATTGACCTTCCCATTGATCTTTGTTGGAATAAACTATGCCTCTCCAAAGCAGGCATGTTCACTTGGTTGGTATTGCAAGGGAAGATCCTAACTGTCAAATTATTAAAAATAATAGGCATACAGGGGCCTTCTAGATTTGTTATCTATAATTCTGATGAGGAAAGCATGAACCATCTTATGTACATATGTGATTTCCTATAGAAATGTTGGCTATGTCTAGTCAAAAAACTGAATTGGAGCTCAGCCTTTCCTTCAAATCTAGTGGATCATCTCAAGAATTGGCCTAGACCAAAACATAAAGAATTATATGGATATATTTAGACCATCGCCCCTTCCCTTTTTCTATGGGAGATTTGGAAGGAGAGGGATAGAAGAATCTTTAAATATGCTGAGATGAAGCTAAGCCAATTCCTTAATAAATTGGAGGCAGCGATTGTCAAGGTAGTTAATAACAGAAACTTCTTAGGAAATAACACTAATGCATTCTCAATACTAGATGATTAGACAAGGAATAGATGGGAAGGTATCAAGATTCCCCCAATCAACCACAATCCTAAACCCAATAGTGATCTTCTAAGGAAAGAATTCAAATGGGAAATACCTGGACTTGGATGGCATAAGCTCAATTTTGATGATGCTTCTAGGGGAAACCCAGGAATTTTAGGAATAGATGCTTGCTTGAATAATAGTCAGGGGGACATGGTAGCTAGCCTAGCAGAACTATTAGGCATTAAAACTAACAATGAGCTAGAGTTTATGGCACTCATTGAAGAATTAAATTTATGCAAAGCTTTGGGAGTGAAAGATGTAGAAATAGAAGGAAAATCTACTCTGGTTATTAATGTTGTTAGGAAAGGGGAAACCCCTAATTGGTACCTTAATTGTTATGTTCAACAAGTAACATGATTACTCAAATTTATTGAGTATTTTACTCTAAATCACATCTATAGAGAGGGGAATAAGGTGGTTGATAATCTTGCTAACAAAGGGGTAGATAAGG
Organism: Thuja plicata; assembly: GCA_018584345.1. NCBI lineage: Eukaryota > Viridiplantae > Streptophyta > Pinopsida > Cupressales > Cupressaceae > Thuja > Thuja plicata. The sequence goes on from MU228071.1 coordinate 1,741,280, forward strand.
CTAAAAGTGGCATAAGATGAATTGGACCTAGGCTTATTAGTCATAGGGACATTAAATTTCTCTAACTTTTAAGGTAGTTAGTTAATTTAGTTTAGAGATATAGAAAGTAACAACTAACTCACCTAGTAGGGGTAGTAAATAGTAAAGGAATATCAACAGGTGTTCAATTGGTATTCTGCAGTATCCAAGAGGCTATAAGTAGTTTTAAATAAGAGACCAAGACTCAGAAACCTCCGCTCTGCTCCTTGACAATTTTGCAGAGTGATATTAGATATTATGACACCCATCAAGCTCAGATGGTGAAAGTAGTAGGTGGCCTTCGAAGGGGCAGTAATAGTTAAAAGACTTAAGAAGACATTGTTGGTCACCCATGAAATAGTAATCAGAGCTATTTTCATAATTTTAGGTGAGGAATGCATCAGGAGTGATAGTAGGCATCAAGTAAATTCATATATTCTTGCAATGTTTATTGCTTTGGCTGCACAGATAGAACCATATTTACTATCCATAGGAAGATTGTGTAGAAGAATTTTTAAGAATAAAGACCTCAATAATTTGGACAAGGTGCTTAGTAGTATTAGACAAGATCTCAATATTCCAAAACCTAAACACTATATGCGGTGGACTAGCGATGGAAGATGCATCCCCACATTTCCCATCCTAATTTTGGAACATACACATAACCACATTTTTGAATCCCAATCCATTGGGAGAAATTTGGATTTCCTCATGTCATACCTTCACATTATATCCCCCCATCCACAAAATTGGATGGAAATATATCTCATAGAGGAAGAGGTAGGGCTGATGGTGGATTGGGGTGAAAAGGAGGATTAGACATGACTCATGTTCTGTAAGTGGTGTAAGAATTGGATCTTTTATGAAAATATGAAATTAAGGATGAATTCATCACTTCTATGTATCTCTATATCTTAGAATATACCATTATCTCAACACTAGTGTAAACAGATTAAGGTATGGTCTTGCGGCTAAAAGTAGGAATAGAAATGAATTAAGAAGAAAATAGAGATATAAAAAATCTAGGACTCCTAATAACAACAGACATACATATTCCACTAGGTGAGTAAATACTTAAATTACCAATCACCAAGAGTATTAGAATAATATCATGTACAAGGAGTAGAGTAGGCCTAGTAGATGATAAGCCTTAGCTGTATAAATCTATTGATGTATCATAAGGGTTAAAGTTATCTATAACTGTATAAGGAATGGATACCCATATATATATAATTCTGAAGTATTGTCTCAACATATATAGATGTATATAGTTATATTAGAATAGGTATAAATTCATATAATTTATTAGAAATATTGATCAAACATGTATATATCTATATACATAGATAGGTGGTATCTATATAGATATTGATAGATACAGATGAAAATTATATGCATTTACACATATTCAAGTATATAAGTATATATGTGTATATATTGCTCCAAGAAGATGATTGCATAGGGGTACACTCTGTAAAGGGATAATTTTCATAGGAAGAAAACAAAGCATATTATTAAGATATAAGTATGAATTTATAATATAATACTTGGGTATAAATAAACATCAAAGAAAAAACTCAAAATTTAATTACATTTAGAAATCCTCTGAATATCATACATAGAAGTAATACAGACACATTCACCAACACTGGCTCATGATTAAATGGGGTATTAAAGGCAAGAAAATCCTGTCTAGAGATCTGTATGATACAAATATTAGTAAGATACACTTTAATTGTCAATCACACCCAAATTTAAAATAAATTGTGGCTTATTAAACCATAAAATTGAGCCATAAATATCAATCATTAATAGCTAAGAATTATAGCCTGTCTTAATAACGTCTCCGAGAAGCAGGATCGTAAAATTTTCTATTTTAAAATGCTTCAAATTCTGAAACATCTAATTAAGAGATAGGGATGTATTCATTCTCAATGTAAATCTGGAATAATTCGGAACCTGTAGCATATAAGTAAGAAGCTCAAATATTTATTGAATATTTTAGTCTTATTTCCAGTTGATACTTATTCTTGGTTATACTTTACAAGAAATGAGAAATGTACACTAACATTTGAACTTTCCATACCTTGGGAAAGTGGGACATAGTGTTCCTTGGAAGCATCAAACTAGAGAGATGGAATAGAATCCTTAAACCAATAGACAACATGACCAGAAGAGAAGTGGAGTTGGCCTTGGGGGACTCTCATTTAGACTACAACTTTACTCTCTGAACTAATGGGGAAATCGTAGGAGTTTTTATTTCTTGTCTCCTTAGGGATGGAAATAGAAAGGCTAAAATAATAGAGCTCTGTAGGAAGATCTTCATCTACAAAATCTTAGGGGGGCTAGAAGAGGTAGTTAGTAGTATTAATTTTAGGAAATATATCCCCTATCCTAAATATTACATGAAGGCTGAGTTAGAAAATATTGAGCATAATAATAGCATTCCCCGTAGGCCATGCTTATTTTTTAAGGATAATGAGATATTTAAGAACCATTAGGAGGAAATCAAACGTAATATCCACTTCTTGTTGAGATGGACTCAAATTATTCCATCTATTGACACATAATGGCTTACCTAATACCTTCTAGCTAAGGGTTTCTTAGTTCCCTCATCATTTAAATAGATGGACCTGGATAAGCTACAATTTATGCCACCTATCTTCATTAAGAAACGATGGTTGAGAAAAAGTATGAGAAAAAAGAAATGCTTGGAAATGAATGTATGGAATTCTAAAGATGAGGTAGACGGGAAGGCGGAGGAGGAAATTGTGATCCTCAAAAAAGTGAAAGAAGAGCCCATTTAAGATGTAAATGTGTAATATTTTGACTAGCTGACTATTTCAATGATAATAATATTAGGTTTTACTTCTTGCAAAATGTTTTGATATAGGGAGGAAGATTTATATTAATTTGATAGTCATTAATATAATGGACAGGTTGGAGGCTAAATTAAAATGATAAGAATAGTATTTGTACTTTAAGCTTGAAATAAAAGGTGTAAGAACTAAGTATGTTTTGAAATTTTATAGTAATGCTAGATGTACTTGTTAGGAATAACATTCCACAAGCACAACTGAGAGGGGGGTGACTCAGTTGTGATACAAAATTTTGAACTTTAAACTTTATAAACCAAAACTTCAATGCAAATGATAACACAATAAATGCCAACACAATACTTGTTATCAAGGAAACCATGTTAAAGGTGAAACCCCGGTGGGAATTAGCACCCACAAATGATGTACTGAGAGTATAATATCCCTGTTAAAAGATTTATCCTTGTTAAGAGATTATTACAACATTACAGTACATAGTACCTGTTAAAGGACATACCCTATTAGGATTCAAGAGTAACAAAAGGCTCACTTCCCAGGAACACTTCCCAAAGAAGGTTAAGGACACCCTCAAGGATTAACAATCCGAACAAGTGTATATAGAGAATTATACAATCTAGTGAACTATTTGATAGAAACTGTCTTTGCTTGGTTAGTTCCAATGAAGTATTACAATCAAAAACTTTGTTCTACATCCAACAACCAAACAAGCCTCACAGATTCCACAATTCTATGTCTTCACAATTACCTTCTCACCATACATACATCTTTTCAAAAGAAAATATCTCACATATATACCCTATTATAATAATTGATTAGGTCAGCCAATTAAGCTTTCCCAATATACAAATAATTATTTAAACCCTTGCTAGGATACACATGGTACCTAAAAAAATTAAACATCAATTATAATACATCAGCTATACTCCAAGATCCGCAATCCACACTCACAATCGATAATACACGCTACATCTATGAAGTTAGCTACATAGGTATCCTCCAGAATACACGCCACAAATGACCTCACAAACATGTTCAAAACTATCGATCAATACCCAATTTTCCTCAATGTGTCTTCTATCATCCCCTAAGGTCACATACCCTAAAACATCTTCACTTGTAAGATATACCCAAAACACAGAGACCAGCTCTGTCAAGCATCACTGTCACAGTCCAGAAACCAGTCTTCACTAAAACATATGTACCATCACCAATATGCAATATTAAGCCAAGAAACCTTAGGAATAAGTTCATCACACATCCTTCTTCATATTCTTATCTTCGATCATTCTGATTCATCTGTACAGTGTTCGTACACTTTTGTCAATTATCATAACCAATTTGCTCTCTCTACAAAAAAATACATTAACATCCGTGAAAAAACATGAATATCAACAACATAAATAGTACCCAAATATGATATCATCCAACAATATCCCTTCCTAAACTCCAAAAGTGTGAGTACATTTTGGAGTGACTACACTAAAATTTTTCCTAAGCATAAGTTGCTGCCCTAAAAATCTTTTGTGAGAGGCCTATTTTGAGTGCTTGTAAAAAGTGACCTGATGTTTTTCATGAGATACCACTTGGGGAGTGGGTTAAACACCTTTAATTTAGAAAATGTAATGGGTATCATCTCTCATATTTTGGTTTTGAATTATTTTGTAGGTAGTCATTTGGAGGTGGTTACATAGTTCTGCACTTTGCATGTTTTTTTAGATTTTCCTAAGTGTCCCACTTCAGAGGTTTGCATCTTGTACCCAGTTGATTTTCATGACATAAGGGTTGTTGCAGTATATTGTAGGAATGAGAGTGAACCTATATCCCCATTTTTAGAACCCTGTGAGCTCATTTGATAACTTTCCCCAAGCCATTCAGTTTGCATTTTATTCATTTTCTCATAATGTAATTTGCAGAATTATTGAATAGCCTACTTTGAGGTCCCACCATTTGTACCCGGTTGAATGCCTTGAATAATTGAGTTTTCCCCTACATTTCAAACATGAAAGTGTACCTTCTTGAAGATTTCTAGACTATGGTCAATCCATTTGATCACTTTGCCCAGTTGATTCTAAATCAGATTTCTGCATTTTACTGTGTTAACAAGGAAAGTTTTGAAGTGATTGATTTTGAGATGTAGTAGTAATTGGCCAGTTGATCATTGGAGTAAGTTAGTTGATGGTTCATAATCCATATATGAAAATGAGTCAATTTCTAGAGGTTTAGAATCTAAGGTTCTCTTTTGATTGGTTTTTGAAGCTAGAATTAAAGGTGTTTTATGCAGATTGACAGTGACAAACATAATTGCATTTACAGAGCAACTATCTTCAGAAGATTGAAACTTTTTATCCGATAATGATTTTGAGTTGTGAATTATTTCTTTGTGATCCCTGTACATAAATGTATTACTGTGATCGGTGGTTGGGCCTCAAAATGCGATTCTCTATTTTTGCAAAACTCAATCTTTTTACAATTTCTATTGCTTTGACATTTGTGTTTGCACTGTGTTCCTAAATCACCATATTTGATCGATTACACCTTGCATCTGGAATAAGATATGACAAAGCCCTTTTGTGTGCATACTAATTGTTGATGAATAGATCAACTTTCCAGGTGATAGATCCTCAGGAGTTGATCCAGTTTCTTCCTAAGTTGCATGTTGGACAGGGTTTGCACGTGTTTGAAACTGATTGCAAAATTGAATAAAGTAGCTCATTTTGAATGTCATTATCTTGCAACCCTGATATTGTCACATAAATCTTTTTGGCACCTGCGTTTGCATGTTTGAGATAAGTGTATGTTTCAGAATACATGATTCTATGAGGCTTTCTGGTCAATTTTGGAGGCTAGTTCCTGAGGCCATTTGCTATTTGTGGGACAAGTTTGCAGAAGTATACATGTTGTATTTAAAGTGATCTCCAGTTCAGTGTTTTCGGCCCCATATTGCATGATCAATGAAGTTTGTATTGTAAAAAAGAAAGTGGTTTTCAAGAAGTGGAATCTATGCACAACATTGAAAGAGAAGTTTTAAACAATGCAAATGCCAATGGCGAGTGCATAGCACAGAGTCTGCACAACTGATTTCAAGAGCATGGAAATAAATATTTATTGCAAATACTAATTACCAATGTATGGATTGCAAAAGACAAAGATTGGGGTGCCAATGTTAAACAAGAAAGTTTTAAAACTTTAAATCAATACATTTGGCAGGTATAAATTCCATATTGGGTATGAAATTATGAAGTTTATCCCATGCATTGATAAATGGAGGGCATTTGAAGCATTAACAAATGCAAAAGGGGCTGCGTAGGATTTCAAGAGGCCACACATTGGATTTGTGAGGTGCTGCATAATGTTTAAGATTATAAAATATTATTCCAAAAGCAATGCCAAACATGAGACCCTGCACAATACTAAATAAATCAGCATATTTCTATGCAAAGTAAAATCTGCGCAATACAAAGGAGGGAGTGCCCATGCAGTTTTTGAGGAAGGTTTTAATGTTTAAAAAAAAATGCAAATGGAAAATGTTGTGCAATTACTAATGGCCTGCTCAGCATGAAGGATTTCAATAGCATTAAAAAAAAACCATAAATGCCTGTGCAATTCATAAGGAATGCCAACATATTTTGAATGTTTGAAATTTAAAAGAAATCCTCATTACATAGTGGCTGCATAGAAATGCAAAGGTGGAGACAAAGCTCACGCTTGGGAGATGAAAAGAGGAAATGTGGAAAATTTTTAAAACTTTTAAACCAAATACAACCTGTGCTGGATATGGGAAAGAGTTAAAACATTTTTAAAATTACATTTGGCTGGTATGAACACCAATGAGAAGGGCACACAGTGGGATTTGAAGGAAAAAGATGCAATTTCAAAATCTTCAGAGAAGAACATTCAAATGCCAAGTCTAAACCATAGTAATGTTGCGCAGAGTTTGATTAGTCACAATTTCATGGTGGTCTATGCAATAAGCAGCTGGAGGCATGCACAACAATATAAATAGGATGTTTTGTCTTTAAAAAAGTTAAAACATTCATGGAAATGTTATTGGCAAGAGGTACCTGCGAAAGGGGAGACGAAGCAATTAGAGCCTGCATAAGGCATAAAGGCAATATTTTAATAAACAATGTGTTGCGCAAGGAACTGAGATGATTGTTTTGAAATTATTTAAACAAATACATATTCACGAAGGGTTGTATGAATCCAAATGGAGGTCCAACGCATCATGCCAGGAGAGGGAAAAAATAAAACTATGTTAGCCTGTGCAAGTTTGAATGAAGGTTTTTTTTTAGAAAAGATTAATGCATGGTATATGGAACCAAGTCTAGGGTCTGCACTAGAAATGTGGTGTAACCAGAAGAAAGAAGCTTGCGTAGGTCAGAAGTGTCCCACACAGGGCATGAGCATGGGAAATTAAACATTTCAAATGATATTGGCAGGTGTCCCACGCAGGTATGGAAGAGTAAAGATCAGTACAATTTAGATGGAAAGAGGCCCATACTGGAATAAACAACCAGGACTTATGCAAGGTAAAAGTGATGAAAAGATTTAAAACAGTGAAATGCATATATCCCACATTCACTGGGTTTGGGTTTTTCTTTTTGTTTATATACTCTGACACTTCCAATGTAATGTGAATAAGAAGTCAAGCGGCCACTTGGTGGGCCCCTTGGCTGGGTGATTCAATGCACTAGTGGACCCCATATTTTGGGTGAATAATGAGTAAAATGCTTTAAAACTGGAGGGGGATTAGTCTCACATTGACCCCGCAGAGGAAACATGAGATATTTATAAGGAAGAATCAAAACACAATGAAATGTGAGAAAGTGTTGGAGGCTCTCCATGTGCGTAGGTGACGGATGCCTCAGGAAATGTGCCAGCGATTGAGTGAAATAAAATTTTGGCGATGATGTGGCAGACCAAGTGAAAAATGGTTGATGACTTGAAGGACAAGTGGCGCAAGGTCGCGAAGTTGCGAGATGCTAGCGGTCAGAGGAGATAACCATAGAGATTTTGTGACTAGTGATCAGACTAATGACACGCGTAGTCACAAAAGGATTTTAGCTAATCGCCAGGGCATCAGCGATAGCATGACTATGCATTCACAAAGTCATAGAAGATAGCTGTGGTTAAGAGATAACATTAGAGATTGAGCGACTAGAGGCTAGTTAACTGGGTCGCGCAGTTGCAAAAGGAAAAATACTAAGTCTTTAACCTTGCAAGATTCAGTGACCACCGTCGGATCATAATGGAGATCAAGGGCTTGCGTTTAGTCTCTAAAGAAACTCGGGATTAAGAAATTCTTATAGAGACTCAGAGAATACACTATGAAGATAACTTTGGTTAGAGGCGAGTGCAAGGCTAGTTAGGTGCAGCCAGTTAGAGCATGACATGTGTCAAAATATGGTGCTTTTTGTGCAATAAAAGGTATAAAATAGGAATTCAAAGGGAGAAAATGCACAGATTTCAAAAGTTAAAATGATTTAAAATGTTATAGTTTGTGCATGAAATATTAAAGGTAATATAAAATCAGATTTGCAAGAGAATGAGACAAAATGAAAAGATTAAATAATATGCAAAGCTGAATATTAAATATGTATAGTCTTTTTCTATTGTTCTTTGCAAAAATTTTATTTCAAAGGCTTGAAATATGCATTCCGGAAGGATTTCTCAGACAAGTTGAAATTAGATTTTTGCAAAGTAGAATTAGATTTGAAAGATATTTCTTAGACTGAAATCATATTTTATTGAAAAGACAGTTGTAGGAAAGAATCAGATTTATTTGAAAGGGCAAAATAAAATCAGATTTTTGCAGAGACAAATTATCAAATCAGATTTGTTGAAGCATTCACGAAAGATATTTGAAGAGGCAAGAGAGATCAGATTTGTTAAAAGATTGATTGCAAGAAAAGACAAATGCAAGGTGAGATCAGCTTTCTGTGGTATAATCAGAGTTTTGAAAAGATATATAAAATTAGATTTTGAAGTCACCGATAGAGATCAGAGTCAGATTTTGAAAAGAGAAAATGAGATCAGATTTCAGAGAAGAACAGAGGAATAAGGGAAAATTAGATTGCAAAGAGGACATGTGTGAATCAGACATGAGATTTAGGGTTTCTTTCTCTTATTTACTCTCTTCTTTTCTATGTTTTTGGGGTTCCTATCTACTGCTCTATTTTGGGGGTTTTCTGAGTCTGTTCAATCCCTTGCAAACTTTAGAATTGGTTCCAACAATGATCTTCTGTAATATTTTTCTCTCTTCTATGCATATAGAGTGTTATGTTATCCTTCTATTTTAGTGAAGAACTCCATTGTAACAACAAGTTTATTAATGAATCTCAACATTGTTGTTCTGATATCAAGTTGTCTCTATCTTGTCATGAATCATATAAACAAGGACATTAAGGATGTTTTAGTTTTGTCTGTTGTTGATCAGTAATAGTGTTATTCAAGGAATAACTGTGTTTCAAGATTTGTATTCAGATTTATATGAATTGGAATATCAAGGGTATTGCCAATCTTGTCTCTTCAGTAGATGTTGGTTATGTATTGTCTATTCCAAGGTCTCTTCTAAGGGGAGGGTTAAATTATTTGAGTAGAGAGTTGCATTTTTGAAGTACACAGGTGGATCAATAAGAAGAAATTGATTGATAAGGTTTGTTTTATGTAAGGCATATAAACATATCAAACTGTGTTGTTTTCCTTTGTTCATAATCTCTTTACAATGTTCTGTTTGACTTTGTTGCCCATTGGATAAGGCACTGGTCTATGCAAGATTTGGGATACTTCAGAGATCCATACATCAAAACACTATTGAAAATCATTTCCCTTTCAAGTTATTAGCAGTTAGGATTGCTCTAGTTTTCAAACATGCATAATATTTGATAAAGTATTGAGGTATTTGTTACCTAAAGGTCTGAAAACTATTCCACAGTTATATATCTGCAAGATTTTTTTGTCACAAAGGAGTCATATGTGTGGAGATTAGGCAATACCTACCTGAGTGATGTGGAACTCGAAGATGGAGGAATTAATCCTCATCAATTAGACTTAGTCTTGTTTGAATCAGGAGTTGGGAATATAGAGTTGGTTAAGTATTAATCTTTTTTGATTCGGCAAGAAAAAGCTCTAACAAATTGGCGACTCTGTTGGGGAATAAAAGGACAACAAGTTTAAGATGATCATTTCCTTGCTTTTCTGAATCATCCCAGAGTCTAGTTATAGAGTCAATTGTTTGCAAAGACATATTCCTCAAATTTTTGTAAAAAGAGTCAAGTCTATTCCGTTTGTCATTACAAAGTATCTGAAAGTCCAAGTTCTTGAAGAAATACCTATACAATCTCACATATGGTGAGTGGTGACTCTAAGTTCTCTGATTTGCACCAGTGTGTATATTTGAAAAAAAGACTACTAAGAAGGTGGACTGGTAGTAATAGAGGTAGTAGATATTTGGGCTCTTACAACTAAGAGCATAGTCAAGAGAGGAATCATTAAGAGACCCTATATTGGAGATGCATGTAAGTTGTTGATTTGAATAAGGTCATAGTTGGGAAAGAGATCTTAACTAATAAAAATTTTTCCTCTGTAAAGAGGTGGCGGCTCTACCAAGTTTTGAAGGAGATTTGGAGGTGACTTCGAATCATATAGTTTGTAGAAGTTTCATCATACTCCAGGTATTTTTATTTTCATTGGATAAATTATTTTGTTTCATGAAAACCAGTTATACATATTTTCCCTATTAAGTGGTCAACACTAATTAAGAGGGAAGAGAGAGGCAATTTGTAATTATCTAGCCTACTAAGATGTCACAACTATTTAAGGGTAGATTGTGTAGGGCTATAAATTTTGAAGGTATCCCTGGATACCCAAATCCTATTCCATTAGCAGTAAGGGATTGCTTCCCTAAATTCACCGGCATGAGTGAGAAAATATCTAAGGAGCATATAAATAAGTTTGCTGACTTAATAAATGACCATAACATCACACATGAGGATGTATTAATGACCCTTTTTGCAATATCTCTAGTTGAGGGTGCTAGAGATTGGTTTAGAGAATTACCTCATGGTTCAATAGGATCTATGGCTGCATTAGAATATTGTTTTGTTGAGAAATATGGTGACATGGAGCACAAGATTCATCATGACATGTCCAAATCTAGAGAACCTTTATCAAAGCTTGAACTTGTTCATGCTGAAACAAAAGCGTTAAGACAAAAGCTTCAAGAAAGGGTTGTTTTGACATTACAAGAAAGTATGAGAAAAGAAGAGGGTGAATCTCAATATGAATTTTACATAAGGTTTTCTGCTCGTATTAAGAAATATAGTATCACTTGCTGTCCTCAAGAGTTTGTTTAGGTTAATTTATTTGTGAGACTTTGTTTTCCTGGATCAATTAATTTGCCAAGCTCTGAGAGGGTGGAATATATTTGGCATACCATGAGATGGATGGAACATGTTGAAAATATTTCATCTAAAGTTATACCTGAATATGAATCTAGTGATATTGAATCTGAAAATTCTAAACATGCTGAATATGAATCTAGTTATGCTGATGAGACTGAGTTTAGTGATATTGAGTCCAACTATTATGAAGATGATGCTGAGTTTAATTTTGCTGAAAGTGTTGATTATGATGCTAAAAATGAACTCTGTGAGCAGCAAGATGATGAAGATGAATGTATAGCTGGAAATGTTCCTTTTAAGTTTGTAGACTGTTCTTTTTCTCAGCATAACAATGCATATTTATTCTTTCAGTTTAATGAAATTATGTGTGGACAACAAGATGATTATTATGATGTAGATGTAAGTGTCTGTAGTGATTTATTTTCACAATATGATATGGTCCAAGAAGTCTCACTCCATGTTTCTAACGAGGAAGAAATTTGCAACATCAAGAAAGAAGCCAATCAGGGTAAACAAGAATTCAAATGTATGCTAAGCAATGAAAAAATATCAGAACTTTTAACTGCTGATTTTTAGAGGTATGTATCTGCAAATGATTCTAAAATTTCATGTTCCATGGATACAAGTTTTGATAAAAATGACATTATTGAGGGTATGAAAAATGATAATGAAGGTGTTGATTGTTAGAGTGTATCAGTGATAAGTGTAAATGATGACAGTTGTTCACTTCATAGTGCATAAATTTCAGAATTTTTGTCTTATGAGTATCTCAGATATTCAGGAAGGGATAGTTCTAAACTATCATGCCCAATACTCATTGAATTTGATAAAGAATATGAGTCAGTAGATCCTAATTTTAACATGTGTGTTTCAGATTTTCCTTGTACTTCCATGTCACTAGACTACAAAAAAATTGAATATGAACTTGCAGATAATGAGAGTATCAGTATTTGTTTTGATTCAAAGGATGAAGAGACTCCAGATATGATGTTGAGTATTGATTTGGTTAATTGTATTGATAAAAAATCTTATTCTGATTCTAAATCTTTCATTGAACTATTTCATGATGAACTTTTAGTTACTCAACATATGCATTTGCTTGATAAATGTGTTGATATGTATCCTCCCTCAAAAGAAGAAGATGATGGTTTATATAAAGATGATAATGCATATGGATATGAGAGATTTCTTGTTTTTATATATGATGAGTATGAAGTTTCTTATACTGGTGTACCTTCAGATTTTGACAAGATTAGTGTCAGTGATTCTTGTTTAAGCCATGATGTTGCAGAAAGAGGCAAATCTGAATGTGTGTTTTCAGATTTGTGAGTGATTAAAAATCCATTGATTACCAATACTCCTTTTGAAGATGCTAATAGAACTTGTGGTCAACAAGCTACTCTTGATTTTCTGCAATCAATATTTTATTTAGAAAGGTTCTCTTTTAGTTTGCAAAATGCTGATGTAAAAGAACTGTGTTTTGTGGTGCAAACTAATGATCATAATGTGGATTCTTTAGCCCTGAGAGTGAGCTAGAATGTTTCACCTTTTAGCAAGTTAGTAGTAATGAAGAGTGTGATGTTTTGATAAAATACAATGATCAACATTCATAGTGTTTCAATGATTTTGTTTTTCCAAGTGAGGGTGAGTTTGTTGATTACTTTTTGTTTGATATGCAGAAGATTCAGGGAAAAATTTGTGATCAAATGAATGAAAATGATAGTTTCAGCTTACCTCTGATTTATGAAAATGAAAACCAGGTGTATGACAGAGGTAAGAGCTAATTCTAGTTTTGGGGCTTCGGGCCTTTTGTAAATAATGTACATGATGTATAGTCGCTTTCCCTTCAGTTGTGTGGTGTGTTTGCTTTCAAATAAAGAGTTCCCAATTTTTGAAATTATAAGAGAAAAGAGATATAAGAGAAAGGGGAGAGAAGAGAGAAATAAAGTCTGCTTTAATTTTTGAGTGGTTTGCTGTACCATGAGATTCTAAAGTTCTCTACATGCCCACAAGGGGCATGCATCCTTAGTCAGAGTCACTGTTGGAACTCCAAAAGTGTGAGTACATTTTGGAGTGACTACACTAAAAATTTTCTTAAGCATAAGTTGTTGCCCTAAAAATCTTTTGTGAGAGGCCTATTTTGAGTGCTTGTAAAAAGTGACCTGATGTTTTTCATGAGATACCACTTGGGGAGTGGGTTCAACACCTTTCATTTAGAAAATTTAATGGGTCTCAACTCTGAGATTTCTATTTTGACTTATTTTGGAGGTAGTCATTTAAAGCTGGTTACACAGTTCTGCACTTTGCATGTTTTTTTTAGATTTTCCTAAGTTTCCCACTTCAGAGGTTTGCATCTTGTACCCAGTTGATTGTCATGACATAAGGGTTGTTGCAGTATAATATAGGAATGAGAGTGAACCTATATCCCCATTTTCAAACTCCCATGAGCTCATTTGATAACTTTCCCCAAGCCATTCAGTTTGCATTTTATTCATTTTCTCATAATGTAATTTGTAGAATTGTTGAATAGCCTACTTTGAGGTCCCACCATTTGTACCTGGTTTAATTCCCTGAATATTTGAGTTTTCCCCTGCATTGCAAACATGAAAGTGTACCTTCCTAAATATTTCTAGACTATGGTCAATCCATTTGATCACTTTTCCCAGTTGATTCTAAATCAGATTTCTGCATTTTACTGTGTTAACACTAAGGAAGTTTTAAAGTGATTGATTTTGAGATGCAGTAGTAATTGGTCAGTTGATCATAAGAGTAAGTTAGTTTATGGTTCATAATCCATATATGAAAATGAGTCAAGTTCCAAAGGTTTAGACTCTAAGGTTCTCTTTTGATTGATTTTTGAAGCCAGAATCAAAGGTATTTTATGCAGATTGACAATGACAAACATAATTGCATTTACAGAGAAGCCATCTTCAGAAGATTGAAATGTTTTATCAGATGATGATTTTGAGTTGTGAATTGTTTCTTTTTTCTCCCTATACCTAAATGTATTACTGTGATCAGTGGTTGGGCCTCAAAATGTGATTCTCTATTTTTGCAAAACTCAATCTTTTTACAATTTCTATTGCTTTGACATTTGTGTTTGCACTGTGTTCCTGAATCACCATATTTGATTGATTACACCTTGCACTTGGAGTAAGATTCGGTGAAACCCTTTTGCATGCATACTAATTGTTGATGAATATATCACCTTTCTAGGTGACATGTCCTCATGAGTTGATTCAGTATCTTCCCAAGTTGCATGTTGGACAGGGTTTGCATGTGTTTGAGTACTGATTGAAAAATAAAATAAAGTAGCTCATATTGAATGTCAATATCTTGCAACCTTGATACTGTCATGTAAATATTTTTGGCACCTGCATTCGCATGTTCGAGATAAGTGTATATTTCAGAATACATGATTCTATGAGGCTTTTTGGTCATTTTTGGAGGCCAGTTCGTGAGCCCATTTTCTATTTGTGGGACAAGTTTGAAGAAGTATACATGTGGGTTTTAAAGTGATCTTCAGTTCAGTGTTTTCAGGCCCAGATTGCATGATCAATCAAGTTTGTATTGTAAAAAAGAAAGTGGTTTTAAAGAAGTGGAATCTACACACAACATTGAAAGAGAAGTTTTAAACAATGCAAACACCAATGGCGAGTGCATAGCATAAAGTCTGCGCAACAGATTTCAAGAGCATGGAAATAAATATTTATTGCAAATACTACTTATAAGCGTATGGATTGCAGAAGACAAAGATTAGGGTGCCAATGTTAAACAAGATAGCTTTAAAAATTTAAATCAGAACATTTGGCAGGTATAAATTCCATATTGGGCATGAAATTATGAAGTTGATCCCATGCGTTGATAAATGGAGGGCATTTGAAGCATTAACAAATGCAAAAGGGGTTGCATAGGATTTCAAGAGGCCACGCATTGGAGTTGTGAGGTGCTGCATAATGTTTAAGATTATGAAATATTATTCCAAAAGCAATGCCAAACATGGGACCCTACACAATACTAAAGAAACCAGCATATTGCTACACAAAGTAAAAGCTGCGCAATGCAAAAGAGGGAGTGCCCACATAGTTTTTGAGGAAGGTTTTATTGTTTAAAAAAAGAATGCAAATGGAAAATGTTGTGCAATTACTAATGGTCTGCGCAGCATGAAGGATTTCAATAGCATTAAAAAAAACCATAAATGCCTGTGCAATTCATAAGGAATGCCAACATATTTTGAATGTTTAAAATTTAAAAGAAATTCTCATTACATAG
>MU228071.1:1756858-1775055 GCA_018584345.1 Thuja plicata
CTGCGCAGCATGAAGGATTTCAATAGCATTAAAAAAAACCATAAATGCCTGTGCAATTCATAAGGAATGCCAACATATTTTGAATGTTTAAAATTTAAAAGAAATTCTCATTACATAGTGGCTGCATAGAACTGCAAAGGTGGAGACAAAGCCCACGAGTGGGAGATGAAAAGAGGAAATGTGGAAAACTTTCAAAACTTTTAAACCAAATACAACCTGCGCTGGATATGGGAAAGATTAAAACATTTTTAAAATTGCATTTGGCTGGTATGAACACAAATGAGAAGGCCACGCATTGGGATTTGAAGGAAAAAGAGGTAATTTCAAAATCTTTAGAGAAAAACATTCAAATGCCAAGCCTAAACCATAGTAATGTTGTGAAAAGTTTGATTAGTCACAATTTCATGGTGGTCTGCGCAATAAGCAACTGGAGGCCTACATAAAAATATAAATAGGATGTTTTGTCTTTGAAAAATTTAAAACATGCATGGAAAATGTTATTGGCAAGAGGTACCTACGAAAGGGGAGACAAAGCAATTAGAGCCTACATAAGGTATAGGAAATATTTTAATAAACAATGTGTTGCGCAAGGAATTGACATGATTTTTTTGAAATTCTTTAAACAAATACATATTTGCACAGGGCTGTATGAATCCAAATGGAGGTCCAGCGTAGCATGCCAGGAGAGGATAAAAATAAAACCATGTTAGCCTGTGCAATTTTGGATGGAGTTTTTTAAGAAAAGATCAATGCATGGTATATGGAACCAAGCCCAGGGTCTGCACTAGAAATGTGGTGTAACCAGAAGAAAGAAGCCTACACAGGTTAGAGGTGTCCCACGCAGGGCATGAGCATGGGTAATTAAACATTTCAAATTATATTGTAAGGTGTCCCACGTAGGTATGGAAGAGTAAAGACCAGTGCAATTTAGATGGAAAGATGCCCATGCTGGAATAAACAGCCAGGACTTGCGCAAGGTAAAAGTGATGAAAATATTTAAAACAATGAAATGCATATATCTCACATTCACTGGGTTTGGGTTTTTATTTATTTTTATATATTCCGACACTTCCAATATAATGTGAATAAGAAGTCAAGAGGCCACTTGGTGGGCCCCTTGGCTGGGTGATTCAATGCGCTGGTGGAACCCATTATTTGGGTGAATAATGAGTAAAATGCTTTAAAACTGGAGGGGGATTAGTCCCACATTAACCCCATAGAGGAAATATGAGATATTTATAAGGAAGAATCAAAACACAATGAAATGTGAGAAAGAGCTGGAGGCTCTCCATGCACATAGGTGACAGATGCCTTGGGAAATGTGTTAGTGACCAATTGAAACAAAATTTTGGTGATGACTTGGTGGACAAAGTGCAAAATGGTTGATGACTTGGAGGACACATGGCACAAGGTTGCGAAGTCATGAGATGCTAGTGGTCAGAGGAGATAACCACGGATACTTCGCAACTAGCCGCCAGATTAACCGTGTGGGTAGTCGCAAAAGGATTTCAGCTAACCGCTAGGGCGTCAGAGATAGCGAGACTATGCAATCACAAAGTCATAGAAGATAGCCATGATTAAGAGATAACATCAGAGGTTGAGAGACTAGAGGCTAGTTAACCGGGTTGCACAGTCGCAAAAGGAAAAATGCTAAGTCTTTAACCTTGTGAGATTTAGCAACCACCGTCATATCATAATGGAGATCAAGGGCCTATGTTTAGTGTCTAAAGAAACCCAGGGCTAAGAAATTCTTATAGAGACTCAGAGAATACACTATTAAGATAACCATGGTTAGAGGTGAGTTCAAGGCCAGTTAGGTGCAGCCAGTCAGAGCATGACATGTGTCAAAATCTGGTGCTTTCTGTGCAATAAAAGGCATAAAATAGAATTTCAAAGGGAGAAAATGCACAAATTTCAAAATTTAAAATTATTTAAAATGTTATAGTTTGTGCATGAAATATTAAAGGGAATATAAAATCAGATTTGCAAGAGAATGATACAAAATGAAGAGATTAAAAAATATGCAAAGTTGAAATATTAAATCTGTATAGTCTTTTTCCATTGTTCTGTGCAAATTTTTTATTTCAAAGGCTTGAAATATGCATTCCAGAAGGATTTCTCTGACAAGTTGAAATTAGATTTTTGCAAAGTAGAATCAGATTCAAAAGATATTTCTCAGACTAAAATCATATTTTATTTAAAAGACAGTTGCAAGAAAGAATCAGATTTATTTGAAAGGGCAAAACAAAATTAGATTTTTGAAGAGACAAATTATCAAATCAGATTTGCTGAAGCATTCACGGAAGATATTTGAAGAGGAAAGAGAGATCAGATTTGTTGAAAGATTGATTGCAAGAAAAGACAAATGCAGGGTGAGATCAGATTTCTATGGTATAATCAGAGTTTTGAAAAGACATATGAAATTAGATTTTGAAGTCACTGACACAGATCAGAGTAATATTTTGAAAAGACAAAATGAGATCAAATGTCAAAGAAGAAGAGAGGAATAAGGGCAAATCAAATTGCAAAGAGGACAAGTGTGAATCAGACATGAGCTTTAGGGTTTCCTTCTCTTATTTATTCTCTTCTTTTCTCAATTTTTGGGGTTCCTGTCTACTACTCTATTTTTGGGGTTTTCTAAGTCTATTAAGTCCCTTGAAAAACTTCAGAGTAGGTTCCAACAGTGATCTTCTGTAATATTTTTCTCTCTTCTATGCATATAGAGTGTTATGTTATCCTTCTGTTTCGGTGAAGAACTCTATGGTTACATCAAGTTTATGAATGAATCTCAGCACTATTGTTCTGATATCAAGTTGTCTCCATCTTGTCCTGAATCATATAAACTAGGGCATTAAGGATGTTTTAGTTTTGTTTGTTATTGATCAGCAATAGTGTTATTCAAGGAATAACTATGATTCAAGATTTGTAATCAGATTTGTATGAATTGAAATATCAAGGGTATTTCCAATCTTGTCTCTCTAGTGGATGCTAGTTATGTATTGTCTATTCCAAGGTTTCATCTAAGGGGAGGGTTGAATTATTTGAGTAGAGAGTTGCATTTTTGAAGTACATAGGTGGATCAATAAGAAGAACTTGATTGATAAGGTTGGTTTTATGTAAGGCATATAAACATACCAAACTGTGTTGTTTTCCTTTGTTCATAATCTCTTTGCAATGTTTTGTTTGACTCTGTTGCCCATTGGATAAGGCACTGGTCTATGCAAGATTTGGGATATTTCAGAGATCCATACATCAAAACACTATTGAAAATCATTTCCCTTTCAAGTTATTAGTAGTTAGGATTAATCTATTTTTCAAACATGCATAAGATTTGATAAAGTATTGAGGTATTTGTTACCTAAAGGTCTGAAAAATATTCCACAATTATATATCTGCAAGCTTTTTTTTATCACAAAGGAGTCATATGTGTTTAGATTAGGCAATACCCACCTGAGTGATGTGGAGCTCGAAGAAGAAGGAGGAATTAATCCTCATCAATTAGACTTAGTCTTGTTTGAATTAGGAGTTGGGAATATAGAGTTGGTTAAGTATTAATCTATTTTGATTCAGCAAGAAAAATATCTAACAATCCCCCTTTGGAATTGATGTAAACATATTGTAAAATCTATCAACCCAAAAAGTATTGTCTCTCAATACAATCTTCTCAATATCCTCAACACAAATCTCCCCAAAATAGTAGGGATTTTCACATAGAATCTTTCCCCCTTTGGAAACAATGGCAAAGGGTGCCATAACTCATTTGTAATCTTCTGCAAGGTGTAGCTTTTTCAAAACTTCATGTCTAACAACTAGGTGCAAAATCACCCAAGTGTGCTCCATAGTGTTCCTGCGATCACTCCCCCTAAGGAGTAGATCCATACATCAAGTCTAGAAAATGATATACCTCTAAAAGCCACTGGACTGATGCATGTATGCATCAATTAATTACCATTGGGAGGGGATCTCACCCCAAGCATGCTTATGAGATATTCAAAAGCATCTTTTGGCAAAGGTTTTGTAAATATATTTTCTATATGTTCCTTTGGGCTAATATAATCCAGTCTAATTTCTTTCTTTGCTACCTTCTCCCTCAAGAAATGATACTTAATAGAAATATGTTTAGTCTTTGAATGCATTGCAAGATTCTTTGACATATTCACTGTGATAGTGTTATCACAATGGATAACCACTGGCTCTTCAAAAATCATTCGAATGTCC
Organism: Thuja plicata; assembly: GCA_018584345.1. NCBI lineage: Eukaryota > Viridiplantae > Streptophyta > Pinopsida > Cupressales > Cupressaceae > Thuja > Thuja plicata. Next base: position 1,761,077 of record MU228071.1, read on the forward strand.
TTCAACATTTTTTTCATCCAAACAACTTGTGTAAAATTTATTGCAGCAAAAACATACTCTAATTCATCAGTAGACTGAGCAATATAGTCCTGCTTCTTACTTAACCAAGAAACCAGCCTTTTCCCAAGGAAAAATGCTCCACCAGTTGTACTATTTCTATCATCCACATTACCTGCCTAATCACCATCAGTGTAAGCCTGTAAAATAAAGTCATCTAATTTTTCATACCACAATCCATATTCTATTGTTCCTTTCAAGTATTTGAAAACTATTTTCATATCAGCAAGGTGTATCTCATTAGGATCTGCTTGATATCTTGCCACAATTCCAACTGCATTGGAAATATCTGGTCTGGTGTGAGTTAGATATTGTAGAACAACAATCATCAATCTGTACTTTGTCTAAAAAACACTTTGAGTCTCATCATTACTAGTTAGTTTATTTCTAGTCACCACAGGTGTCCCAATAGGTTTACAATCTTCCATTCCAAACTTCTTCAAAATTTCCTTAAGATACTTGGTCTGAGATATAAAAATACCATTGTTAATCTGATTAATTTGCAATCCAAGAAAAAATTTCATCTCACCAATCATTGAAATTTCAAATTCATTTTACATTTCTTTAGATAACTTCTTACTCATCTTATCATTGCCTCCAAAAATGATATCACCAACAAAAAGTATAAAGTACCTTTCACCATAATAAGATCTTGCTCTCGTAGGACCACACAAATAGGTATGTACTAGATCCAACTTCCATTTTTTTGAATAGAATTTTATTTTAAACTACTTCTAGTTTGCTTCCCCATAACACACTCTCTACATATAGTGTTAGATGGTTTCACAATCTTAGGTAGATCTATTACAACATTTTCATACTTTCCTTCACAATGTTATCAAAGTTAACATGAAAAAATCTTCTATGTCATAACCAACTGTCATCAACCTTTTCAATAAAACAAGAAGCTTTAGATGTATTCAATTCAAATACATTACCTCTAGATTTAGTACCAGATGCAATCAAGTCTCCTGATTTAATTCTGATAGAACATTTCCCATCAATGAATTTCAATTGATAGCCTCTATCCACTAACTGCCCAACACTCAATATATTATGCTTAAGTCCATCAACAAGCTATACATTGTTAGTATTAGTCTTTTCATCCAGAGAAATAGATCCAACTCCAATGATATGCTTAGGAGTATTGTCACCAAATATAACAACACCAAAATCATATATTTTTAGACTAACAAACTTGTTTTTATCTCCAGTCATATGATATGAACAATCAATATCTATAACCCATTCAAATTTCTTTTCAACACAAGATACTAAGGCTTTTTTTCACACATAGGTTCATCACCCTTAATAGAAATAAATCCAATTTCATCATAGTCTACATCATCATCAGATATAGCTTCACTAGCATAATAACATTCCTTGTCTTTTGAATACTTAGATTTGTAAAACTTAAGTTTATACTTTGGAACCCTTGTAGGACATCAAGATGTAAAATGCCCAATCTTGTTACATGAAAAACATTTCAAAGGTAACTTGCCTTCAAATTTACCCTTACCTCTCTTTTCTCTTCTAGAAATTAGGGCTACCACTTCATCTAGCTTTCTTTCTTCCTCCTATATCTATTTCCATTCATCAACATAGTATCCAATCTCTTCTCTCAAGTCAGGATTTCTGGTGTTTGCAATTCCAGATAAGGTCTTTTTGTTTCTATGGATAGTCACCTTAAATGCTGACTCTAATTTAGGTAAAGAATCTCCAAGTTCTGCGGCTTCAAAATTAGTTAGCTTTCCAATCAACATCTCTCTAGTGAAGTTTGGTGTCAAAGGTATAATCTCCTCTATAACTTGTACTTTAGTTTTGTATATAGGTAGGTGTTAGAGATCTGAGTATCTTCACAATCATTTCTTCGTCACTGTAAGTACCTCTAGAGTTTCTAATGTCAATAACCACTTTAGTAATCCTCTGTGCATATGCTCTAATATTATCATCATATCTTATCTTCATTGATTCCATCTTTGTCTTCCAAATTTGTAGCTTTGCTTTTTAGTAAACTTATGTCCTATATATAGTGCTTCCAATCTTGTTCAAATCTCATGTGCAGAATCCAAGTCTTTTACTTCTGTGAATTCACCTTTAGATAGTGTGTTGATCAATTATTCCCTTGTGATCATATTACATGAAAATAGCTTCTTATCATCTTCAATAGAATTCTCCAATTCATTCTCAGTCGCTATCTTTTCCTTCTTTTTCATGATCATCCAGTAGTCAATTTCCAAACATAGCAAATGTGTTCTCATCTTGTTCTTCCAACTGTCAAAGTTTTCAGTATCAAAATTTAGACTATCCTTCCTATAGTAAGTCATCTTCAGGATCACCTCAACCTGTTAAAATTTCTCTCTAAGGATCAGTAGCTCTGATACCAATTTTTAGGAATAATAGTCCACAAGCACAGTTGAGAGGGGGGTGAATCAGTTTTGATATAGAATATTAAAATTTAAACTTTATAAATCAAAACTTCAATGCAAATGATAACACAATAAATGCCAACATAATAAAATAATGTTTTTTTTTGAGGAAACCCTGTTAAAGGTAAAACCACGACGAGAATTATCACCCACAAATGATGTACTGAGAGTATAGTATCCCTATTAAAAGATTTAGCCCTATTAAGAGCTTATTGCAACATTACATTACATAGTCCCTGTTAAAGGAAAGACTCTGTTAGGATTCAAGAGTAACAATAGGCTCACTGCCTAGACACACTACTCAAAGAAGGTTAAGTCCACCCTCAAGGATTAACAATCTGAACAAGTGTATATATAGAAATATACAATCCAGTGAACTGTCTAATAACAATTGTCTTTGCTTGGTCAGTTCCAATGAAGTATTATAATCACAAAATTTGTTCTACATCTAGTAGCCAAACAAGCCTCATAGCTTCCACAATTCTCTATCTTCACAATTACCTTCTCACCATACATACATATTTTCAAAAGAAAAGATCTCACATATATACCCTATTACAATAATTTATTAGGTTGGCCAATTAAGATTTCCCAATATAAAAATAATTGTTTAACCCCTTGCTAAGATATACACGGTACCTAAAACAAGAAAAAATCAATTACAATACATCAGATATACTCCAAGATCCATAATCCAGGCTCACAATCCATAATACATGCTACATCTTTGAAGTCGGTCACCAAATAGGTCTCCTCCAGAATACACGCCACAAATGATGTCACCAACATCTTCATGACTATCGAACAATACCCAACATTCCTCAATGTGTCATCTATCATCCCTTAAGATCTCATACCCTAAAACATCTTCGCCTATAAGATATACCCAAAACTCAGAGACTAGCTCTGTCAAGCATCACTGTCACAGTCCAGAAACTAGTCTTCACTAAAACATCTGTAACATCACCAATATGCAATATTAAGCCAAGAGACCTTAGGAATAAGGTCATCACACATACTTATTCATATCCTTATCTTTGATTGTTCTGATTCATTCGTACAGTGTCTGTACACTTCTGTGAGTTATCGTAACTAGTATGTTCTCTCCACATAAACATATGTTGAAATCAGTGACAAAATATGAATATCAAAAGTATAAATAGTACCCAAATCTGATATCATCCAATAGTACTAACTTTACTGTGCTACCAAGTTGATATTAGCTCTTCGCAATATAGAATGTTCCTAAAATAGTGATCAATATTATATCCTGCTACTGTCAGTTTGGTACATGCATCTTCTGCAAATTTTGGAATAACCATAGCTATTTTATTTGAATGATTATGGGTGACATTGGTAGATATTAATGTATTAATTCATTTTGATTCATTCTCATGATAAAAAAAATACAGTGGTATCCTGATGTTTTAGGTATAGTATGGAGATCTCTTATCTTGAAGTCATCACATATCATTCATGGGATGACTTCAGGGTAAGAACCCCTAGCTCTACACTTTGTGTTTAATGGTTGTATGATCCATATACTCAAGGAAAGAGAAAAATATGTGAAATGACTCTGATTAAAATAGGGATAAGCATAGTGGAAGTTGTATATCCTTTCTTAATTACATTTTAGATTATAGATATGTCATAAGATTTACACTTTACCTATATATTCTGATTGGTAAAATAATTTTATTGCAAATTTTGGAATAACCATAGTTAGTTATTTGAATGATTTTTGATGGCATTGAGAATCATTTATGTACTATATCATTTTGATTCATTCTGGTGATAAAAGTACACAAGGTTATCTTGTTGTGTTAGGTATAGTTTAGAGACCTCTTATCTTGAAATCATCACCTGGTATGACTTCAGTGTAAGATCCCCCAACTCTACACTTTTTTTGTTTAACAACTATATGATCTATTTACTCCAGGATTAGAGCTAAATTAGCAGAATGCTTTGATTATAATAGGGATAAGCATAGTGCAGGTCATTTTTTTAAAAATACATTATAGACTGTAGGGATATGGTTTGATTCATACTTAACCAATATAAATAGACAACTAATTAGCATACAAAAATAGTTAGAAATAGTTAATTGGAACTTTTTGTAAGCATTTAGGGTAACAGATAAATATGAGGAATAAGTGGAATTTATGACTTTACAAATCAATCTGATACTTAAAGCTGAGTAGAGGTAGTAATGGCTATAAATAAGTGTGTATATATATAGACTTGAAAATATGTATAACCAACATAAATTTGATTTAACATAAAACATTGGTGGATGGGGTTAATTCAGGAAATAGGCAGAATATTGATAATCTTGATTTTAAGCTAAAAAATGTCTATTAAATTCTTAAAGTTGTAATTGGTTAAATCTGGTGGGAAGTAGATTGACAAGATCATGAATTAAATACAAATGGTTATCATCTTGTAAAAAAGTTTGATTACCAGTCTGTTAATATGCCATATTTAATAATAAATAATATAAACTTCCATTCAGTAATACTAAGAAGGTACTCTTTGTTTTGAAAATTTGCATCTGTTAGCTAACAAGTCAAATAAGGAAAGGGGAATGTGATTTTCATAGACACAAGCATTTTAGAAGAGAGATATAACAGTATGAGGGAGGAATCTTTTGCCAACCAAACATTATGAGGAACATTGCTTTTACTACAATACACAAATTGAAACTAAAAAGACATAAGGGCTAGGGCTAATAAAGGAAAATGGAAGGCATCATCAAGTTGAAGAGCACAAACATCAAGCAATTTGCAAAAATAATTATTAAAATCTATTATTTATATGTCAATACTGAGGTTACATCCTCTTTGTTTGGGCTATTGTAAATAGGGGTATACACCTATAAAAAAAAACTGTAATTAGTTGAGTGGACCTTTGTCCCTGGGGAAGACTGGTGGTTATCTTGACTTTGTTCTTTCCTACCAATGCCCGTTTGAATGGAGTAAAGTGTACCATTTTATTATTAAATGAAAATATTAGGGCCTTGGCCTTTTATTGATAAAAAAGAAGTCAAAGCTTGCCTTATAGTACTATAAATATTGTAACAAAACTATTTGTTATGAATTCAAAGGTAGATTAAGTAGCTATATAATAATAAAAAAATAAAATGTAAACTTCATTTTTTTTAAAGCTTATATTATTTATTTTTATATAATATAAATATTACATTTAAAAAATATATTTTTCTAAAATTTAATTAAAATTTTATCTAATTATAATAATAAAAATTAACTACACATTTAATTCATACTTCAAAGTTATTATTAATAATAAATATGTAAATTTAAATTATTTTTTTATGAATAATAAGCCATAACCAATATTTTTATTATATTAAAAAAATTGCAAACTTTGTTCTGTTGGAATAATGGAATGGTGTGTACTGAGAGGGGAGGGGTGAATCAGTACCCTTAAAACTTTTTATCAATTATCCTATAGTAATCTTTCCTTGCATTACCGACCATATTGCTTTTCTACCTTATGCATGTAATATCAAAACATAAACTTAATTGTATGTATACATTCATAGAAACATTCATGAAAAGTAGTTACACATGACACAAGAATTGGTAATACAAAAAATCCTTGTTAGAAGGTAAAAACTGCGGTGGGGATGAAACCCACAAAGCTTCACTATCTGCAGAAAGGAAGGCATCAGTTAAGGCTACAAGTGTGATCACTTCTGATGATCTTACCCTATTAGGAGTAACATTTTAGACTAGTTAGGTCTACTCGGTTAAGAGATTTTAACAACATTGTTAAGTGTGCACTCAGTTAAGAGATTTACAATAAGACTGTTAAGTCCACCTTCTTAAAGGATTTCTTCTATTTGCTACAATTTTTAGAGAGTAGTCAAAAATAATTTTTGACCTGATGGTATGCAATCTTGAATTGTTGATTAAAGATCCTTTAAGTTCACAAGATATATGTATCATCTATAGTGATTGATTAATACCTTTGTTCTGCTCGGTATTCTTGAATCTTATTCTTCATAACTAAATTCTTTCTTTTGTGTCCTTTTGCATGAAACTCTCTGTCTGATCCATAGATGTCTGTTGCGGCTACAATAATCATGTTCTGATTGATTACTACATCTATTTATACAATGTATTGACCTAATTAGGTTTCAAACATTACAATAAAAACTCTATGATCAAAGGTTTACAACTTGAACTTAATCTCCTAGTTTTCATGTTTACAATCAATTAGACTAAGTAAAAAAATTACATATGCTTAACTTGTTCCTCAAGAAATGGTTTTATAGCTAAGCATAAAGCTAATTATAAAATTAAAGTTCTTTATCTGACGTGTATCTCAGATCCACTTTTCTTGGAAATAAAATTGTCTCTGGGTAGACTGGTGCTCAGTCTACTCTGTAGTCTGTGCTCGGTGATGTCTCTGAACTGTTTGTCAGTTTACTCTGTAAATTGTGCTCTCGATAGACTCTGTAAACTATTTTTTGATGGTAGTCTAATTTTGGCGACCACTGCACTTAACTCTCTTAGTGACCATTGCACTTTTCTGTATGCTGTCAATCGGTGATCATGTTGCCAACATTCCAAAAACTATTTCCTTGTATACTAATGACAAATTATTATCCTTTAGGATTATCAATCTCCCCCTTTGGCATTAGTATCAAAAAATGATATGTGAAAACTGAAATGTTCAATATATACACCAAGTATTTACCTTGTCAATGACTCTCCCTATGTGCATGCCTCAGTATGGTGTATGTACATGTTTCTCCTTTGTGTATTTACCTCTTTGGCCTTTGAGATGTTTTCCCCTTTTGACATGTTATACATATATATTCCCCCTTTACATATATATTTCCCCCTTACACATATAATTTCCCCCTTTTTTGAAAATAATGACAAAGGTGTAGTACTTACAACTTGTCAAATATGTGTGCATGGGATTTTTGAATATCTGACATTAGCTTCTCCCATTTCTCTTTGAGGTGTTCTAGGGTCATGTGCTCCAAAGTGAGTCTGGCGTGCATGTCATATATACTCTCGATAACAGACATTTCTGGGGTGGAAATCAATGCTTTTTCTGAAATCGTGTGTTTCAACAACAATGTGAGATTCGAGAGTAACATAGCTTGGAGCTCGGTTACCTCATCTCAGATTCTACTTTCATCCTTTTTTAGTTCTAGTCTCAACCTTTTTGACTCTATAATCTTCTCATAATGCAATTGGAATGCATTTTCTTTGGTTGTGAGACTTTGTGCACTAGCCTTAAGATCTTCATCTATCTTAGCTATCTTTTCACTATGCTCGGTAGTGAAATGCTCTATTGTGCACAACCTTTGAACTAGTTTAACTAATTTTTATGTTATGGGTTCCATTGTAGTTACTAATTCAAAAAGTTTTACCTTAGTTTCTGTCACTTCTTGGCTGGTCTTCTCGGTTAACTTTTATTGTGACTTCTCCTTAGCACGTTCCTCAATGAATTTGTCTGCATCTATATTCTGTGATGTAATGGTGTCAGTGAGTACTGCTAATTAATCAAGTATTGGAGCATTTTGATCAATTTTAGTGTCATGTACTATCTATAATAGTATTTATTTTGTGGTGTCCAGGACTTTTGAGTTCTTGTGCTCCTTCTTGAGCTTGTCCTGTATATCCTTCCTCTTGCAAAGTTCACCATACTTGGGTCAAGGACTCAGGATCTAGTGTCCTAGGATCATAGTCAAGTATGTCAATGATTTCATCAAGTGTAACTGGTGCTTAGCTTTTATTCTTCTTCTTTTAAATAGTGTTGGAAGTAGGGGAATGAAGAACTATTGCAAGTTCCTTCTCTGTCTCTTTTTATTTTGGTGATTGTGTGGGAGGTGTGGCACCTTTTGTCTACTGCTCGGTATCAACCTGTTGGTTGATAGTAGACATCTCTACATCAACCTTATCTTTATCTGCAACCTTTTCTTCATCGGTGTTCTTGGTAGTGGCATCACTTGGTGCTTCCTCTCCACTTATATCTTTCTTTTCCTTATTTGTATCCTTTTTCTTCCCTTGTTCATTATCTATGTCCATTTGTATGTTTGCATCAAGTGTCTTCTCCTTTTCTTCAGTAATGATATTGATATCTTGTATTAATAAGGGCATGTGACCTAGTATGTTTACCTATGCAACATCCATTGTATCCTTTTCTTTTTCTTGATTGGTGGCATCAGTTACATCTTCATCATTTTTAGGATCATCATCAGAATCAATCTGAGTTATATCTTTGATTATGATGTCTGGTGTTTCCCCTAATGATTTTAATATGTGAGGTATCCCATCCATGGCCTTGCTTGCCACTATTGTAAAATCAATTGGAGTGATATCCTCGGTATCATTGATGAAAATATGTTCTGGGCTCGGTGTGGCCTCTTTCTCTTCATAGTGAGGTTTCTCGATAAGAGCCAGTACCTTCTTGGGGGCATTGAATATTTCATTCCAAGTCTCATTGATTTCTTTGTTAAGCTCTTATAATCGGCCCTCTATTACTTTGTATGCTTTCATTTTAGCTAAAAATTTCTTTGAATGCTCTTTCATTTTTTCATCAATCTCTTCAACTGTTGACTCAGGTGGCATGAGTGTGACTTGGGATCTTTCCCTTACCTGTTTCTCTATATGCAGTGCATAAGTCCACCTTGATGATATTATGTCATTAATCTATTGTGGCATTTGCTTATTGAATTGTATTCATACATACTTGTATGAAACTATTGCCTTAATTATGGCTTCCTCTATCTTAGTTTGATCTTCGTGAGACAAGGTTAGCCATTATCTAATCTTTCAGTGTGATATGATTCCGGTGTTGATGATTGAATCAACAACTTCATCAATTGTATGAGGGACTTTGAGCTTTTCAGCTTGGAGTCCCTATTCTTTCTCATCATGTTCAGTATCTTCCTTATCCTCTTTTCCTCTGATATATCTCCTTCTTTTCCTCAGTATTTTTTTCCTAGTTTGAGGCTTTCTCTTATAAGTCCTCACTGTGCCTTTCTTTACCAGTGGTGAATCTGCATCTTTGGTAGTTTTAATCCTGGTTCTTGATTCAACAATAGTTCTTGTTTTCTTTGTTGGTGGTGCATCAGATTCAGTAGATTCATAATCACTCAATTTTTCATCTTCACCGATGGGTGACTGTCCCTCGATGACATCTTGTTCTGATTCCTCATCATTTACCAATAGTTTCTTCTCAAGTTTTTTCACCATCTTTGTTTTCTTCCCGTCGATCTTCTTTACTACTAAGCCAGTTTTGATTCTATCCTTAGCTTCCTCATACATGCCAAATATGCTCAATGTTTTTTCCACTAGTTCATTCAATAATGCTTTAATAAAATTTGTAGCTTGATCAATGTTGATCTCATAATCCAATGGTGGCAACCATGCTATTCTCGGTACAACTAGTTTGATTAAAGTGGTGTCGATGTCCACTATGAAACATATGTCATCTTTATACTTTTCCACCAGTTGTGTAGGTATTCTCATTCTCCTCTGCATTCTGTCCTTGAAGGTAGTGAAGTATGCATCCATGACTAATGTGAAATTATCCCCTAGTGACTTAATAAATTCACTAATTTGTGCATTTATTGGTTGGGTTGTGTCCCAATTGACATTACCGACAGATGGGAAGAAATTCTGAAAGTAGAAAAATGTTCACATGAGGAGTGAACTAAACTTACATGAATTAGATTTGGCTGACCTAATTGTCCTCATATTCTCCTCTAGTTGCTTCAGTAGCAGCTCGGATAAGTCCAGTTGTATTCCTTTCTTCACAATCTTATAAGTAGTGTCAACTGCTCCATAAGCTATACTGTTCAATTCGCTAGCTTGGTAGATTTTGTACCCAAGTACACATGCACCGAACTTCATCTCTGGGTTGGTGATGGAATTAACTTTCAAACCTCTATCATCTAATACTACACCTATTAACTTTCCAATCTCGAGGCAAGAAGGATATTTTAGGGCTTTAGCCTTGTCAGTTACTAGATAACCTATTACTACATGAATCACATCCTTAGTGATTGGTTTTGGTTTATCCAACCACATTTTTATGTCATGTACTTGGCTGAGTACTATTCGGATCCACTCAGTCTTGAACTCTTTCAAGAACATTAGGGAATTTGTTAACCCTTTCACCTCAATGTGTTTGTGTTCATCTTTGAGGTTTCCATCTTTGCAAAGCTTCTTGTAAGCTTCTTCAACCTCAAGATCTCTGATCTTTGTAATCTTGCAGTGGATATATGCACAAATATCTTTGACTAGTAAAACCCTAGGAGGGATGCTTGAGAATCCTCCTTTGTCATTGGGTTGTGAATAAACCTCAGGGAAAAAATTATATTTGGGCTCCTCACAGGTTGTGTTCTTGATCAGGTTAACCTTTTCTTCTTTGATGTTCTTGATCTTTGTAACCCGTGATGTGGTTGCCATTTTTTTGTGAAATTAGGGCTTTCTCCGTAATGAACTGTGAGCTCAGTAAGTCTTGGTACTTATGTGATGTTTGTTGTAGATGCTAGGAATATGTTGGAGTAGCCTTTGAATCTTCTATGAATCAATCTGCACCCTTGTCACTTTCAGTCTCTCTTCTTCGCTTTGTTGTTTTCTCATTTTTACACGGTGAATGAATGAGCTCTTTGATGCCATATTTATAGAAAATAACCTAAGTGGCACATTAAATTCTTTAGATACCACTTGGTAACAATGACGCTCGGGCATCATACCAAAGACTTCATCCTCTATGAGAATACAATGCTTAGGGTAAGTGACAACTTAGTTGTACTTTTCACATGTTCATCGATGATGCTCGATATGTAGTGAAGACTTGATTGTCTTTTACATGATTACTGATGATGCTCCGTTTACATTAATAACTTGGTTGTGTTTCATATGTACACTGATGATGCTTAGTGTGTATTGACTGACGAGATAGGATTCACAAATTCGTAAAAAGTGATACCAGAGTGCATCTCCATTCATGCTAATTTGGCATATTATTTATGAATATTGGAACCAATATAAAATATAGCTTTGTATAGTGTAGTTCTGTACTTACTTGTTTTTCTTAGGTGGGGGTGGTGATATAACCAGATCCATTGGATGAGGGTTCATCAACTGTGGTGCTTGGTCCAACATCATCTTTTATTGAAGATTTCCTCCACATTTGATTTCTTATTCTTTTGATATCTTCAATAGTGTTCCCATTAGCAAAAGTGCTTGACTTTGTCACTCGATCTCTATAGTCCTTTCTTAGGTGACCAACCTTATGATAGTGTAAGCATGCCATTCCGGAGTTAGTCTAGTTCCTTGATCTTTGTATCCATTTTCTCATGTTGTTTGCAGCTATGTGTCCATATCTACCACATGTTGTACAATTTACCCATGTGTTTTAATCCCAAACATATGAGTTACCGACTCTTCTCGGTTTATAAGCTTTTTCTTGTTCTTTCGGTTTCCACACTTGCTTTTTCTTTTTCCTACATTCATGAGATGTGTGGCCATGCATTTTGCAAGTGGAACAATATTCTTCCATGTAGGATTCCTTCTTTGGTTTGTTCACGTTACATATTCATTCATGTGCTTTGTGTTTATGCTTGTTATAGTTATAAAAATTACCTATGAATATAGAAGTGGATTTAGGAATATCTTTAGCTTTGCTCCTGCAAACATTTGATGTGTGGTCTAGTTTTCTAGAGTGATTGCATGACTGCTTCTTTTCTCTTGGATTTATGTAGACATCTTTTTGATCAGCTCATTTTGATGATTCACCATGCGTGGTATACCCTAGACCGGTATTGTTGTTGAGTCTTCTTTGTCCATTCAGAAAATCATCCATTCTTTTCGTACTCTCTTCAGCTTTCTTGATCATATCATTATGTTGTTGTTGAATCCTTACTTCATGCTTCAATTTCTCATTTTCTTCTCTTAGTTCACCAATGGCTTCTGATTTCCCATTGAGTTCTATGTTCACTCGGTTTTCCTCATGAATCATACGAACTATTTGATTGGTGATCTCATGATGATGTTTAGTAAGTATTTGTATTTTAGTTTCTCTCTCTTGCATCTTCTCAGTGATCTTCCTCCTGTCATCAATAGCTAATGTTCTTTCTTGTTCATCTTGTCTAGAATTATTCATAACATCAATCATTCTTACCATCTGTGTCTCTTGACTAATTTGTAGTACCTTTACTTGTTCTGTCAAATGTTGATTGATCTCATTAAGACTTATAATGCTTCCTTCAGATGTGTCTGATGTATTGCTATATGTAGATCTTGAGGACTCAAACAAATCAGGTATCTCTTCTTCATGATAGTCATTTTCATTTTAGCGAGATGCCATATCTTTTCTTTCATCCAGTAGTTCTCTCATCTTGATTCTTGCTTTGTGTTATTGCTCATAGAAGATCTATATCTGAAAATTCTAATTTTCAACGTTCTTGTCAAGCTTATACCTTTCCATTGTATGATATTTTATCTCAAGGGATTTAAACTTTTCCAAATAAGAGATCTAGCTCTGGTACCAATTGTTGGAATAATGGAATGGTGTGTACTGAGAGGGGAGGGGTGAATCAATACCCTTAATTTTTTTTATCAATTATCCTATAGTAATCTTTCCTTGCATTACCAACCATATTTCTTTTCTACCTTATGCATGTAATATCAAAACATAAACTTAATTGCATGTAAAAATTCATAGAAACATTCATGAAAATTAGTTACACATGACACAAGAATTAGTAATGCAGAAAACCCCTATTAGAAGGTAAAAATCGCGGTGAGGATGAAACCCACAAAGCTTCATGGTGCAGGAGCACCTTAAGGTCTTAATGAAGATCTTCATCAATTTTGGATTTTAGGTGATTTTAGCCAACCACAAAAGTAATAAGGACTAGAGATAAAGTCTCAAGTTTGCTTAGAAGGGTGTGTTATAGCTAAGAGTCTTAAGAGTAACGTTTTGGTGTAGTCCAATAGGGTCTAATGCTTATTGTGCGAAGAAAATTCAATGTTGGTCAAACATTGGCCAAGACCCCAAATTGGAGAGGAAATTGTTATTTTGATGTTTTTAAGTTTTTTAAGGTCTAGTAGAATGATTTAGAGTCTAATTGAGCATGCTAGGTTAGTGGAACATCAAATGAGCAAAAGTTGTAAAATGACAACTTTGCAATTTTGTCATGACAACATTTCCTAAAATATAGGAAATGGATTTAATGGTGTTATAATCCCAACATAGGGGTCCAAACTGTATGTGTTAATTTTGGCCTTGTTAATCAACCACACACTTCAACATAGTCCTTCTTCACCAGGTACAAACAAGACTGAATATGAGTTATTCATCCTGCCTGCCTGCGTGATTTGACTTGTTGCCTTCTATCTAGATGGGGTTTTTGAAATTGCTCTCAGGACGAGAGTCTCACAACCATGGACCAATCTAAGAACGAAGGATTTATCATGATAAGTGCAATGCAATGCA
>MU228071.1:1793355-1804540 GCA_018584345.1 Thuja plicata
ACTCAGGTCGAGTAGAGTCAGTTAAAACTCAGAATTGCCTAGTACAATAGGACTTTGATGATTCAGAAGAACGACAAATGCAACAAAATTGGTTAGGGTTGCAAGATGCCAATTTTGGGGTGTTACACAAACATGCGGGGCTAGACTATTTAAGCACAGAAAAACCCTAATCTAAGGGTTGGATGTGTTATTGTACAGACTGTGTTTTGGAAAGGAAAGATTTGGACAGTGTTTTTGTAACAGAGCCTTCATCTAGACCTTTAATGGATTGAATTGATTGATCTAATGAATTGAGCCTTGGATACTTGTTATGTAATTACTTTGTGTGGTGTTAGTTTGGTAGTTTGGCACTTTTATTAATCATTTTGTAAATTCTTTAAGTTTCACTGGTTCAATGTCTCGTTCAGAGCCAGTTATGTAAAAATGAGTCAAACTTGAGTTCCTATGGTTGAAATTACATGGACACTTGTAATTAAGTAGGGGAATGTGTAAGTAGTGTAAATATGTATGTTAGAGTCTGTGTGTGTAGGGGAGCCAATTTTTCCGTCAAGCCCTAGGCGAGTACAGTGGTACTCTGGTTAGGAGCTTGTTCAGTACAGAGGCAAGAGAGCTTGCTAGATCGATTTGTTTGAGCCAATAAATGGTGGAGAGGTGTAGGGGAATGTATCCTAGACATGTGTATGCAAGGAGGAGAGCTGAAGAGTTCAATTGAGAAACTGTTGAAAGAAAAGAAACCAAAATGGACTGATGAGACCGTTTTACTGTCTCCATTATATTAATCCTTATACTCTATTTTTATGTATTATCAGAACAATTGTGAACTTTTAGTCAGTTGAACTTATGTCAAGTACATATAGAACCATTAAACCATGGGTGGAATAGATATGTCATATTATGCCAATATTATATATATGTTGCAGTATTTCATATAATAATTAGAATGTGTGTTCTAACATCTGAATTAATTTGAATAAGCTACTTGTATGAATGTCTTTTTCATGATAACTAATCCTACCAGGAAGTAGGAGTCATTGGGAGTGGTCGATAACATTGAAGGAGGATGTTAAAGACTAGCTTTAAATGGATAAGACATCATGGCATTAGAAGACACGACTACTACAAATCAGGAGCCACTATTTCAAATAGGTATGAATGTAGCTCTACCATATTCCCTCCATATTCTCAGCATGTTGACTTGGTCACCCAGACTTCATTGCATATGTCGTGGGCTGTTGTGTTTCCTATTTTTTCTCTTTGGCACAGTTTTAGTTAGATAGTTCCTTTTTCTATTTCAGAATAAGAAAGTCAATCCTCTATTTATAGGGATGAGATTGATAGTTTGTAAGTTTGAAGATTTTTGTAAATACAATGTTCTGATTGTATCTTGCACAGCAAGATCATTTTTCAGTTTCATGTATCATTCTCATGGAATCAGTTTTGAAAGATAATGAAGTAACTCTTGGTTCATATTCTTTGTTCATATATTAGCAGAAGCCAACCAAGGGGGCCCACTTGGTAGGTGGATTAGAGTAGAAGTAGAATAGATTTACTTTTTGCATTTCCAGCATTCTAGATATAAGATTACAATTTCTTCCTGCAACATTGTACTTTGTGAATGTTCCTGCAACACCTACAAGGATAGTTATAGTGAATTATCTAGGTTGAAAGAATAAGTTTAAGTAGAGTTTGCAAGTTGTAGCATTAATTTTAGTAAGGAGTAAGTGTGTTTCCTTTCCTGCAGCCCTAATATAGATTCCTTTCATGTACTTTACTTTCCCGCAGCATAGGTAGAGTGGCTCTTTAAGGAACTTAGTGCACATACTGTGTTGTACCATTTCAAGTATACGTCCCCAGGTTGACAAACTAAATGCACCTCATGGTGGGAGAAGTGATCCTTAGATTGAATAAACTATTCCTAACAGAGGCGTTGGGCATGATTACTAAGCACCTATTGTGAGGCAGTTGATTTTTGGCGCCACTGCCGGGTATGGTGTCAAGCTAAGAAACTTTTTGAGTCATTTTTCATTCTTTTAGCTAGTTTAGTGGATTGTGGTCCTAAATTTGCTTCACCAGTGTGAATAATTCATTTGCATGCATCGAAGAGGAAGAAGAAGAGATGAATATGGTAGATTTCTTCCAGGATAACCTATGAATTTGAATGAGCAAGATGAAGAATTTGAGTTGCCTTTTGTTGACGCAAGTCCCGAGTTTCCTGCAGCATCTTTCACTGGAGCAGAAGCTTTTTATATCAGTGGTCTTTGGCCTTTTTCTGAAATCTTGGCCAGATTTCTTGACAATTCTGACCCAAACGCACCTACTGTTAACAATCTTGTCGCTAATATTCCTTTCCAATAGCAACACCAACTCCCAATGCCTCCAGTAATGG
Organism: Thuja plicata; assembly: GCA_018584345.1. Classification (NCBI taxonomy): domain Eukaryota; kingdom Viridiplantae; phylum Streptophyta; class Pinopsida; order Cupressales; family Cupressaceae; genus Thuja; species Thuja plicata. The sequence goes on from MU228071.1 coordinate 1,795,742, forward strand.
CACAACCTACTTTCCCATTTCATCTACTGAGCCTTATAAACAATGTCAATCTCAAAAATATACCCTTTGCTGCACTTCTAAAGTTTTATGGGATGATAACCAAAGATATTGACACCTTTTTGTTTAAGTTTGACATCCTCTGTCGTAGCTTTGACTATAACACTGATGCCCATAAAATCAAGCTGTTTCCAGCAACACTAAAGGAGCTGGTCTTACAATGGTTCATAGGCTTAGGAGCAAATGCAGCAGGCACATGGGATGAGATGCAGACTCTGTTTCTGTAGAAATACAAATAATATTGCAAGGGGAGTGACCCGAGGGGAGATGACATTTTTATAATGTTGTAGAAGGAGGATGAAACTTTGGAGGACTATGTTTCACATTTTTTATACACCATGCAGAAGAATCCCCAACGTGGTCTGGCGGAGGATTCACAAAAACTAGTCTTCTTGAGAGGAGTGAACGATAGTTGTTTGGAAGCATTGGACCTCATGGCTGGTGGGGACATATCCCAATCTTCTTGGGATGACCTCAAGAAAATTTGTCTCAACTACTCCAGATCAACTGGGAAGAAAAGTAGAGGATATCGGCCTATAATCATTAAAGGGAGCAGTTCATACATTTCTAAGTTGGAGATATCTAATTTGCTAGCAGATTTCAAGCAAGACATCATTAATGATGTTGCTATGCATCTCAAAACCATGAATGCTAAGAAGAAAGATACAGACACTAAATTACAGTTACCTGAGAACTGTCCACATTGCCATAAACAAGAAAAAAGACTACGGATGCAAGCTGGCGACAAACTTGGAAAATCAACATTTGCCTACCGAGTACATGAAGATAGAAGGAGACAACAAGAAATTGTTCTTTGTTTCTCAACGTCGACTATGGGCTTCAAGGAAAGGTATGCCTCAGGACCCATTATAATTTTCAAATCCTTACAATAGTCAATGACAAAACCAAAGTTATCAGAATACTCCTCAGTACTCTCAGCCAGCCTGGAATAACTAGTGGCCTAACTAGAAAAATAACCAGTGGCCAAACCAACAAAACCAATGGAAACCACCGCAAGGAAATTGGAAAAAAAATAACCAATGGAGGGGGCCTCCATAGTGGCCTAACCAAAATCCTATTTTTCCACAACTGCCACCGCCAGTCCCACCTCCTGCAATAATGCCACCTCATACAGCCACTAGCCCCAATCCAAAGCAAACCCAATTTCCTTCTTAGCCACAACCAAATCCAAATAGTAAGCAAAAATAGTAGCCAATGTATACCACTGATACACAACAGTATCCTGCCTATGCTCTAGAGATATCTGATATCCATTTGAGGTCAGGTACTACTCTGCCTACACCCGAACATCCTATTATCATAGAATTTGCAGATACTCCTGCAACATCAGCACCTCTTCTAGAAGCTACATTACAAAATACCACCCAATCAACTAAAAAATCTAGCGAAACTGATGTTGAAACCTCAGTTGACCATCCTTTTCCACAAAGTCTCATAATAGAAAAGCCTATATACCAAGAAGAAATGCATTTTGACATTCTTGAGCAGCTGAAGAATATGCACATCCAAATACCTCTGTTTCAAGCTATCCAAGATGTTCCTATCTATGGGAAAGCTATTAAGGATGCATGCCTTAAAAATCCTGGAAGGAAAAAGGACCCTCAAACAGTTCATGTAATAGGGAAACTTGCTGATATCATGTTGGGCAAGGTAGTTATACCCAATTATTCAGACCCTGGAAGTCCATTAGTAGATTTGATAATTAACGGACAATCTGTTAAAAATGCTTTAGTTGATTTGGGAGCAACCATAAATGTAAGGACTATAGATACAATGCACAGACTAAGTATAGAGGGTTTGAGAACAACACCAATAGTATTAAAACTTGCTGATAGTTCAACAATCACTCTAGATGGTCTTATAGAAGATGTGGTAGTCACCTTAGACTCATGGGAATGTCCTGCAGATTTTCTCATTTTATCACAAAAGTAAACTTTGCTGGCTATCCAGTCATCTTAGGGAGACCTTGGTTAGCCACCACTGATGCAAAAATTAATTGTAGATCAGGAAGTATGACAATTTCAAATGGTCAGGCACTAAAGAAGCTAACACTCTATCCTCTTTCCCAGCCTCAGCCAGACTTGAAAGATCCTATTTGGCTAGAACTAGGGGATGAAGGAGAAGAGGTCAACTCTGTTGCTTAGCTTATGATGATGCATAGACAGTCTTTTCTAAAAATGAAAGAGGAAGATGATGTAATATAGAGTATTCTTATCAATGAGTGTATAGTAGAAAAATATATTTCTAAAAGTGCTATTCTACAACTATGTACCTATGAAGATTGTGTCTTACTAGCAAGCCCTGAGATAATCAGCCAATTATTGCCATGTGAAGTAGCTACAAGCCCAGTACTTGAGATGTCAATGGTAGAGCTAACAACTATAGTATAAATTTCCCCAGGTCACAATCTCTACATGAAAAACAAGTTGCCACCCCCACAATTGGCATTGTTAACAAAACTTTTGCGTAAGCATGAGAAATCATTTGCTTGGGATTATGGAGACATGCTAGGTTTGAACCCCAAAATCTACACCCATAGGATCTACATTAATGATGGCAACTTACCACTACGCCAACCTCAAAGAAGGATAAATCCAGCATTGAGAGAGATAGTTAAAAGTGAATTACAAAAATTACTAGATGCTGGTTTCATCTATCCAATCTCTAATAGCAAGTGGGTATCACCTTTGGTCATTGTACCTAAGAAAGGGGGGAAATGGTGAATATGTGTGGATTACAGAGAGTTGAATAACGCCACAAAGAAGGGTCATTTTCCTTTACCCTTTATTGATCAAGTCTTGGACACTCTGGCCGGTAAGAAATATTTATCCTTTTTGGATGGATACAGTGGTTACAACCAAATCAGCATTGCTCCAGAAGATCTGGAGAAGACTACATTCACATTCCCCTAGGGCATATATGCCTATTCTGTATTACCATTTGGCTTATGCAATGCACCAACTACTTTCTAGAGAGTTGTATTTAGCATCTTTGCTAACATATCACATGATTGTATGGAGATATATATGGATGACTTTACTACATTTGGTGTGACCTTTGAGGAAGCCCTGAAAAATTCGGAAAGAGTACTAATCAGATGTCAGGAACACAACTTGTCTCTCAACAATGAGAAATGATTCATGATGATGCAATAAGGCGTAGTGCTAGGACATTTTATCTTCAAAGCTGGGATCCAGGTAGATCCTACACAAATAGAGGTAATTCTCACATTACCTATTCCTACAAAGCAGAAAGATGTTAGGTCTTTCCTAGGACATGCTGGCTACTATAGGAGGTTTATCTAAAATTTTAGTCAAATAGCTATTCCTCTATATAATTTTCTTACCAAAGAGGCTGAATTCAATTGGACAAAGGAATGTAATGAATCCTTCCTGCAGCTTAAGAAACTGTTGACCACTGCACCCATACTTAGGGGTCCTGATTGGAATTTTCCATTTCACATTCATACAGATGCTTCAGACTACACAATAGGTGCTATCCTAGGACAAAAGTCTAGTAACCTAGAGAATGCAATTTACTACATTAGTAAAAGCCTCCATCAACTAGAATTAAACTATACAGTGATTGAGAAAGAATTACTAGTAGTAGTTTATTCTCTGAACAAATTCTGTCATTACATAATTGGCTATCCTATTTTTGTTCATACTAAACATGTAGCAATAAAATATCTCATGAACAAACCTGCTATCATAGGAAGGTTAGCAAGATGGCTTCTTCTTTTGTAGAAATTTGACATTACTGTAGTTGACAAGCCTGGCAAGGCAAATGTAGTAGCTGATTATTTATCAAGAATCCACCATACTGAAGAAGATACTACACTGATATATGATGCATTTCTAGATGAGCATTTGTTTCATATTGCTGTCCAAAGTCCGTGGTATGCTGACATAGCTAATTACCTTGCAGCAAACAAAATTCCAACACACTTTTCTTACAAAGATAGGACACGGCTTGTCGAGAAAAGATTTAATTTCTCTTGGATTGATAACATGCTATTTTACACTGTACTTGATCAAGCAATGCACAGATGTGTGCGAGAAGATGAGACATATGAAATTTTTCATGCCCATCATAATGAACCATGTGGGGGACACTTTGCAGCAAAAAGAACAGCCCAAAAGATTTTAACAACTGGATATTATTGGCCTACACTTCATAAGGATGCATCCATCTATACAAGGAAATGTGATAAATGTCAGAGAATAGGTCGACCAACTAGATTTGATGAAATGCCATTACATACACAGGTGGTGGTAACTCCATTTGAAAAATGGGGCATGGACTTCATTGGTCCAATGGATCCTCCATCCAATGGGAAGTATTACATCCTGGTGTGCACTGATTATTTGACCAAATGGGTTGAAGTAAAAGCTATGAAACATTCCCGAGACCATAAGGTTGCAGAATTTTTGTATGATGAGATTTTCACCAGATATGGACTACCGAGAGAACTTGTAACTGACCAAGGTGCACAATTCACTTCCAATCTAATAACAGAGCTTAAGAAAGAATATAATATCATACATATGAAGTCAAGCCCTTATCACCCTCAAGCCAATGGACAGGCTAAAGTTACAAATCAGGAAATAGAAGCCATCTTAACAAAGATAGTTCATTTGCATCGCTGGGACTGGAGCAACAGACTAACAAAAGTCGTCTGGGCGTATAGAAAAACTTGGAAAACCACCACAGGGTTCACTCCATTTGAGCTACTATATGGAGAAATAGAAATGCTACCCATTGAATTTTAACACAAAACACTGCAGACAACACTGAAGTTAAATATAGATCTTCCTACAGCACAGAAGGAGCGATTACTGCATCTCAAATCCTTGGATGAAATGCACAAATTTGCACTGGAGAGAACTAAAATAGTCCAAAAACAAAGGAAGAAATGGTATGACTCATATATTAAGAAAAAATAGTTTCAAGTTGGCGATTGGGCATTGCTATACGATTCAAGATTCAAAGAAATACCAGGAAAATTGCAGACAAGATGGCTGGGGCCATATGAAATAAGCCATGTCTTCACCAATGGAGCCATCCAGTTGACCACAATTGACCCAGTGAAATTCAAACTATTAGTCAATGGACATCGGCTAAAGTTGTATAACCAACCTCAAACAAAAGAAGACTTCCTGCAGCAATTCCAACAACAAATTTCAAACGAGCAACAGGTAACACTTCCTGTAGCAAAGGGTGCAAACCTTCCTGTAGCTCTTCAGTAAAATTCCATCGAGCATGTCCATAATAAAAACTTTGTGTTTACATGAAGTACATTCCTCCATTCACTTTCTACTTCTTCTTTCCAACTCATCTCATTTCTTTAATCTACCACCCACCCACCCTCCACGTCATCAAAATTATCCTTTCTTTGCTTTCAATAAGAGCCAAAGTACGCTGACGCACACCACCGCCACTTTCATTCCACTCACAGCACCTTTTAATGGCACGTGCAAAGATCGAATGATAGGTACAAGCCTTTCAATTGTTTTTCCAGTTTTAGCGCATAGATTTCAATGATTATATTTAGTACTGCAATAAATATATCATTACGACATTAAGCCAGTTCCCTTCCTCATGCCAAGTCTGCCAAGTGTGGACAATTGTTAATATTACTTAGGGGGAGGGAAGTGTATTAATTCCAAATTTTCATTTCTATTTACACCTAAAAGATTTTGTCACCTCAAATTTGTACTTAGCCTTGTCTCATTAAAGTTCTAGTGCTATATCGCACAAATGTCATACCTTTATTCTTGAATCCTCCATGATTGTCAGACTTGATGTGACTTATAATTAAGTTAAGTGGAAACTCATAGTAAAGACTATAATTTCTCTTGTTAAAATACATCACTATTTTTCATACTAAGTATAACAGAGGAATTCAGAAGGAAGCCCATAGTTTTTAAAAAATGAGTAGTCTGATATTCAAGGAACATGGCATTTATCTTCTACAAGGGCAGACAAATTGAAAATTGGCAAGCACAGATGGGAGGCCAGTTATAGAGACACGAGCTGGTAGTACATGGTGTGCTACTTTTAGATGTTTCTCCTTGGAGCATCCTCCAAAATCCAACCCGCTTCTCCTTTACAATTTGATGAACAACCCAATGTGCAAATTATTCTAGACGATTCCCCAAATCAGTTTGCAGTTCCAGACTTTCCACCGCATTCAATAGAAACTTATGAACCTGACCCTGATGTTTACCAAAACAGTCCCTAGGAAATCCATCAGGATATTCTATACATTAACAAGGAGAATGCATCAGTAATCTATTAGCCAGCCTATGAAAAAAATGCCTTAGTGCCCTACAATAGAACTTGGCTAATAAGTTTCTTAGAGCAGTCTTGGAAGGAATAGAGGAGGCAAATAAATCAGGTAGAAGATTGTGGCCCAATCACCTTGCAAATTCTTCTCTTTGGATTGCATAATAAGTATGTTCTAACAACAACTTTATGGGGAGAGGAGAAGAGGAAACTGAAAAGAATAATAACAGAGCAAGGGGAAGAAATTGCAGAATTGAAAGAATAATTGGCAAAGCAAAAACAAAAGATGGATCATGCCCTCAAATTGGCTGATCAAATAATTACATGTAGGCCACCTCCTAGGGTTTATACCATCTATTTGAAAGAATAGTTCCTCTTGTTCCAGCTAATGATGACCATTAAAGATATAGACTCTGAGTTCAAGTCAGCCCAAGAATTTTATGGCCTTTACCAGACTCTTCCCTCATGGCAACAAAATTGACTTTGTGAACTGTACATGCATAACTTCATTATCCCAGCTGAGACTAAGTGGAATCCTCTACTCTACATAGGGGATATACACCTAAGGGAATCAATTTCCTGGATGCATAATGAAGCCAACTATGATAGATAGTTGGAAAAATATAGGGAACAGGAGAAAACATAGCCATTACCATTAAGAGTAGAAAAAAGCAAGCCAGATATACTCCTCAGAGATTGGCTCAATTTGACTTATGGAAAAATTAAGGAGGAAACAAGGGATAAAATTTTTGGGATTCGTACATATGTCTATGCAGAATATGATGGTTTGTCTTACTTTGTCTTCCAGAGAGCCCTGGATGGAGCCAAAAGTAGATGGGGTAGGTTATCCAAGGCATTGAAGAAATATGAGTGACACAGTCCTATCAACCTCCAAGCAACTATTCAAAGAGAACCAAAATACATGTAGCTGGGAAGGAAAACTAGACAGGAACTCTGGTGTCCACTCACCATGCAGCCACCGATGCTCCTCTGGACCCTGTATGACATCAATACTGACAGACTTGACCAACTTTAGGAAAATCACAGAGTAGATGTCTGGGAGAAAACAAGGGGGTTCTGCTACACCTTCAAAAGACAAAGGAGAGGGAGAACAGAGGTTGGAGATTTCAGAGCAACTACCAAAAGATGTAATGCTTGAGGACAAGCATTCAGCTTGCCAAGGGGCAAAAGATGAGACCATTTTACTATCTCCATTATATTAATCCTTGTACTCTATTTTTAAGTATTATCAGAACAATTGTGAACTTTTAGTCAGTTGAACTTATGTCAAGTACAGATAGAACCATTAAACCATGGGTGGAATAGATATGCCATATTATGCCAATATTATATATATGTTGCAGTATTTCATATAATAATCAGAATGTGTGTTCTAACATCTGGATTAATTTGAATAAGCTACTTGTATGAATGTCTTTTGCATGATAACTAATCCTGTCAGGAAGTAGGAGTCGCTAGGAGTGGTCGACAACATTGAAGGAGGACATTAAAGACCAGCTTCGAACAAATAAGCCATCATGGCATCAGAAGACATGGCTACCACAAATCAGGAGCCGCTATTTTAGATATGCATGAACGTAGCTCTACTATATTCCCTCCATATTCTCAGCATGTTGACTTGGTCGCCCAGACTTCATTACATATGTCGTGGGCTGTTGCGTTTCCTATTTTTTCTCTTTGGCACAATTTTTGTTAGATAGTTCATTTTTCTGTTTCAGAATAAGAAAGTAAATCCTCTATTTATAGGGATGAGATTGATAGTTTGTAAGTTTGAATATTTTTGGAAATACAATGTTCTGATTGTATCTTGCACAATAAGTTCATTTTTAGTTTCATGTATCATTCTCATGTAATCAGTTTTGAAAGATAATGAAGTAACTTTTGGTTCATATTCTGTGTTCATAGATTAGCAGAAGTAGACCAAGGGGGCCCACTTGGTAGGTGGATTAGAGTAGAAGTATAATAGATTTACTTTTTGTATTTCCAGAATTCTAGATATAAGATTACAATTTCTTCCTGGAACATTGTACTTTGTGAATGTTCCTGCAGCACCTGCAAGGATAGTTATAGTGAATGCTCTAGGTTGAAAGAATAAGTTTAAGTAGAGTTTGAAAGTTGTAGCATTCATTTTAGTAAGGATTAAGTGTGTTTCCTTTCCTGTAGCCCTAGTATAGATTCCTTTCATGTAATTTACTTTCCTACAACATAGGTAGAGTGGCGCTTTAAGGAACTTAATGCACATACTGTGCTATACCATTTCAAGTATACGTCCCTGGGTTGACAAACTAAATGCACCTCATGGTGGGAGAAGTGATCTTTAGATTGAATAAACTATTCCTAAGAGAGGCTTGTTGGAAATACAATAATGGGAAAGCAAGATACTGAGAGGGGGGGGGGGGGGTGAATAAGATC
>MU228071.1:1812430-1828454 GCA_018584345.1 Thuja plicata
TTCTTCTCAGAGACATTGAATGAAGCCAAAAGAAAGTACTCCACTTATGATCTAGAGCTCTATGCCATGGTCCAAGCCCTCAAGAAATGGAGGCACTATTTGATCCCAAAGGAGTTTGTAGTCTACACTGACAATCATGCATTAAGCTTCCTTAATTCACAAGAAAAAATTTCAGTCAGGCATCGCAAATGGGTAGAGCAATTACAGGCCTATACCTTCAACATTAAGCATAAAAAGGGTGTAGCAAACAAAGTTGTTGATGCCCTTAGTAGGAGGGTTGGTCTTATTGAAGAAGTTCAATTACAAAGTGTGGGAATTGAGTCCCTTAAACACTTGTACCCGGATGACCCTGATTTTGCAGAAGTATATCATATTTGCACACAAATGGAGGGAAGATATCACATTGATTTCTCTGAATATCTGATTCAGAATGGACTTCTATTCAAGGGAGCACAACTATGTATACCAAAGTGCTCAATGAGGACAAAAATAGTGAGGGAAAAGCATTGTGGTGGCCTAGGAGGTCACTTTGGCATTGATAAGACAACAGACATGGTGAAGAGGAGCTATTCTAGGAGGCCTAATTGGCTAAAAAGGTTACAAGTCCTAAAACTAGGAAATTTGGAACTCGATTGAAAAACTAAGCAAGGGTCCAAAGGAATGGATAAATAATAGTGTAAATTGGAAGGGGAATAGTTACCAACCCCATTCCCATTGATAAGAAGATTTTAGGAGCATGGATGCTTGAAGTGAAGCCTATGGATGCACAGTTGAGAGTAGAAGGTTTGAAGGGAGTTTGAAGTTGGTGGAGAGCTCTAGTTGGTATAGAGGAACCATAGGGGTTTCCTCTAGTTAGGGAAGAGATAAGTGCCCTAGGAAGGTCATAGGGAAGGCCTTAGGAAGATAAAGAAAGCTCTTAGGATTTAGAGCTCCCCATCAAAGTGGTATCAGAGCTATTGAAAGGCTTTGGAATTGAATTGTGTATGAAAGAGGGAAGTGAATCCATTGGAGAAAGCACCATGGTGACAAATGCAAAACTAGCAAGGGACTTGTCAGAACAACAAGTCAAGAATAGGCTTCTAGAAGAAGCTATGGAGGAGATGAAGTAGAAGCTAGCAAAAGTTGCAGAGATTGCAAGCAAGATGAAAGAATAGATAGGAGAGGATAAAGACAAAGGAAAGAGTCAAGTTGAAGAGGAGGAAGAACCAGAACTAGACCCTCCATTACTTGAGGAACCTTTCCTAAAAGCCCTCAAGGCACTAAGTGAAAAATAATTAGAAGGAATCCCTATATTCTCTGGTCGAATGGATGCAAAATTGGTGATGGAATGGATTGAGGGTATGAAAAATCACTTTGAGTGTGATGGAATCATAGAGGCACAAAAAGTAAAGATAACCAAATCAAGATTGAGAGGAAAAACATTAACCTAGTGTAAGTTCTTGTAGGAGGAAAGAGAAAGAGAAGGGAAGAAGCCAATAGCCAATTGGAAAGCTATGGTGGCTAAGGTGAAGAAAAACTACCTACCAGAGGATTATGACATCCAAATACACAAAAGGAGACATAATCTCAGACATAAAGGTTTAGATGTGGCATCCTACACTGAAGAATTCCAAAAGATATGCATTAGGTCTAGAGTGCAAGAGGTAGAGATCATTAAAGTGGCTAGGTATCTCAATGGCCTTAGGTGGAACATTCAAGAAGATTTAAACCTCTTTACCTTAACTTCTATCCATGGTTGTTTTCAAATGGCCCTTAAGGTGGAAAAATAACTCAGAAAGAAGCAAGATTCAAACTCTAGGGGTAGGGGAGGAGGTAGAGACTCAAGAGGAGGACATAGAGGGGGTTCTAGTGGTAGAAGAAATGAGACCAAAGGCCAAGGAGACTCCAAGTTTGTTGAAAAAATCCATGAGTCAAAAAATGGAGGAGGATATAGTAGAGGAAGAGGTTTTCACAGTGGTGGAAGAGGCAAATCAGGTGGTTTTGGAAGAACCTCACATTTTTCTTCAATGAAGTGTTATAATTGTGGTCAAATGGGTCACCCTACCTATAGGTGTCTGGATAAGCCATCATCTTCACAAGGTGAAAATAAAATTGCATATGTGCAAGAAGAAGACATGACCAAATAGTCCGAGATAAGTTTGGATTCAGAGAAGAGAGAGAACCTCATGCTTAGGAGGATTTTGATCAAAGAACCTACAAGGGATGAACACAAACAAAGGATGGCTCTTTTTAGGGTCAAGTGTAAGATTATTGGAAAGGTGTGTAGGCTCATAATAGAATCATGGTCTACTGATAATGTGATCTCAGAGGAAGCAATATAGAAGTTAAAATTGACTAAGATACCTCATGTTTGTCCTTAAAAAGTAACTTGGTTGAATAAGGGGCAAAACATATTGGTCAATGAACATGTGTGGGTGGATTTCACCATAGGAAAGTATCAAGACAAGATAATTTGTGATGTGATACCATTGGATGCATGCCATCTATTTCTAGGAAGACCATGACAATATGATAGGGAGGCAGTCCACCATGGCAAGGAGAATAAGTACTCATTCAAGAAGAATGGAGTAACTTATAAGATACAGTCTTTGATAGAGGAAGATATAGTGGAGAAGATGAACTCTAATACTCTTCTAATGAGTGGGAAATAATTCCTAAAAGACATGAAGGAGGAATAAGGAATTGGTTATGCAATCTTGGTGAAACTAAAGGAGGAAGAGACACCCAATCAAGCAGTTATGCCTGCAGAAGTCAAACAATTATTAGATCAGACTACCTCCAAAAAGAGAAATCATTCATCAAATTGAATTTGTGCCAGGGGCATCATTGCCTAACAAGGCTGCCTACAAGATGACACTAGATCAGAACAAGGAGATTGCAAGGCAAGTGCAAGAGCTTTTGGACCAGGGTAGGATAAGAAAGAGCATCAGTACATGTTCTTTTCCAATGATATTGTCTCCTAAGAAGGGAGGTAAGTGGAGAATGTGTACCGATTCTAGGGCAATAAATAGGATAATAATAAGGTATATATTTTCTATTCCTAGAATAGAAGACTTAATGGATTGCTTAGGGGGTGCTAAATACATCTCAAAGATTGATCTTAAAAGTGGATATTATAAGATTAGGATGAAAGAGGGGGATGAGTGGAAGTCATATTTTAAAACCATAGAGGATTATATGAGTGGTTAGTAATGCCATTTAGGCTTAAAAATGCACCTAGTACTTTTATGAGGGTCATGAATGAAGTCATAAAGGATTACATAGGGGTATTTGTGGTAGTATACCTAGATGATATCCTCATCTTTAGAAAAACAAGGGAAGAACACATGAAGCACCTAGAAATTTTGTTGAAGAAACTCCAAGAAGTGAAGCTCGCCATAAATCTTGAAAAGAGTGATTTTATGAAACAAGAACTAGTCTATCTAGGATTTGTAGTATCCCAAGGTGACTTGAAGATGGATAAAAGAAAAATTGAAGCCATTTTGAGTTGGCCTACTCCTAAGACAGGGACTGAAGTGAGAAGCTTCCATGGGTTGGCCCAATTTGATATGAAGTTTGTGAGAAGATTCATTGAAATTTGTGCACGTGTGTTAGATACCATAAAGGGTGGAGTCAAGACAAAGTTCATATGGAACAAGGAAGCCAATGAAGGGTTTGAAAGATTGAAGAAGGAAGTGGCTACCCAACCTATACTGGTGTTTCCAAGTTTTGATAATTTATTCATTGTGGAATGTGATGCTAGAAACATAGTAGTGGGTGCAATACTAAGCCAAGAAGGAAGACCAGTGGCCTTCTTTAGTGAAAGGTTAAATGAAGCAAAGTATAGATACTCATCCTATGATCTAGAGCTTTATGCATTGGTGCAAGCTCTTAAGAAGTGGAGGCACTAGTTGTTGCAAAAATAATTTGTTGTATACACTGACAACCATGCCTTAAGCTACATAAATACACAAGAAAAGCTTAGTTTGAGGCATATGAAGTGGATGGAGTTTCTGCATTCATACACCTTTATAATCAAGCACAAGAAGGGGGTAAACAACAAGGTTGCAGATGAAATTAGTAGGAGGTTGCTTACTATTCAAGAGATATAGTTTCAGAGCACAGGGGTTAAAGGATTCAAGGAAATTTATGAGGGAGATGCAGATTTCTCAGAGATCTATAAGGTATGTAATGATTTTGAAAATTATTTTCATAGTGAATATGCTGACTATACTTTATAGAATTTTTTACTATTTAAAGGGAAACAACTATGTGTTCCAAGGGGTTCCATGAGGGAGAACCTCATCCAAGAGAAGCACAATGGAAATTTGAGTGGACACTTTGGGTTAAACAATACCCTAGACCTAGTGGAGAGATTGTACTGGTGGCCTAAAATGCAGAAAGATATAAGGAGGTATGTTGAGCAATGTGGAGTATGTCAGAAGGAAAATGGGACATCATCAAATTCAGGTCTTTACCAATCATTTCCCATCCCAAATAGACCATGGGAGTGCATAAGTATGGATTTCATAGCGGGGCTACCTAGGACACCAACTAGTTTGGATAGTGTGTTTTTGGTAGTGGACAGATTCAGTAAGATGAGTCACTTTATCCAATGTAAAACAACAGATGATGCCAATCACAATGCCTACCTTTTCTTCAAGGAGATAGTAAGGATACATGGTTTTCCAATGAGCATAGTTGCAGACCGAGATGTGAAATTTATGGGACACTTTTGGAAGACCCTTTGGAAAATACTAGGTACTAATTTGGCTCATAGTTTTGTGTATCATCCTCAAATAGATGGTCAGACATAGGTAATTAACATGGTTCTTGGAAAATTTTTGAGATTTTTAACCAAGGAGTATAGACAAGGATGGGAACAAGTCATTCCACAAGCAGAGTTTGCCTATAATGACAGTGCAAACAAGACTACTGGTAAGAGTCCATTTGAGATTGTGTATGGAGTACATCCAAGGGGTGTTTTTGAGCTTAGATATCTAAAAGGTTATGAAGGGATCAGTGGTCATCTAGATGACATTTCTCAATCAATGAGAGAGGTCCATGAGCAAGTGAAGAAGACCCTAATGGAAGAAAATCAGAAGCTTAAAGCTAAGAAGGATGAAGGGAGAAGAGACTTACAGTTTCAGATAGGAGACTTGGTGATGGTATTTTTAAACAAAGCTAGGGTACATAAGGGTATACCAAGAAAATTTCACATGAAAAGGATTGGACCATGTAAGGTGTTGGCTAAGTATGGCCCCAATGCCTACAAAGTGGATCTACCTAAGGAGATGTCCATTTCTCCCATTTTCAATGTGAAGGACTTGATTCACTACAAGGGTCCAAAGATAGATGAGGGAAATTATAGTACATAGGTGACTAAGGATGTGGTAGAAGTCCAAGTACCTGATCAGATCAAGCCACAAGTAGAGAGAATTATAGATTCAAGAGTGAAGAAGAAGACTAGGACTAAGATATACATGGACCATCTAGTCAAATGGGAGAAACAACCTGATTTAGAGGCTACTTGGATAGCAGAGAGTGAATTTAAGAATCATGGAATTATTTTGGAGTTTGTCACACATCAGGTACCTTGAATTTATTGTTGCAGGGGGAGAATGGTGCAGGAGCACCTTAAGGTCTTAATGAAGATCTTCATCAATTTTGGCTTGTAGGTGGTTTTAGTAAACCACCAAGGTAATAAGGACTAGTGATAAAGTCCCAAGTTTTCTTAGATGGGTGTGTTATAGGTAGGAGTCTTAAGAGTCATGTTTTGGTGTAGTCCAATAGGGTCTAATGCTTATAGTGCTAAGAAACGTCAACATTGGTCAAACATTGGCCAAGACCCCAAATTAGAGAGGAAATTTTTATTTTGATGTTTTTAAGTTTTTTAAGGTCTAATGGAATTATTAAGATTCAAATTGAGCAAGCTAGGTTAGTGGAACATCCAACGAGAAAAAGTTGTAAAAGTTGCTCATGATGACAACTTTGCAATTTTGCAAAGTTGTCATGACAACATTTCCTAAAATCTAGGAAATGGATTTAATGGTGTTCTAATCCTAACCTAGGGGTCCAAACATGTGGGGATAGACTATTTAATCCTATACAAACCCTAATCTAAGGGTTGGATGTGTTATTGTACAAACTATGTTTTGGAAAGGAAAGATTTGTATTGTGTTTTTGTAACAGAGCCTTCATCCAGACCTTTAATGGATTGAATGGATTGATCTAATGCATTTAGCCTTAGATAATTATTTTTTAATTACTTTTTATGGTGTTAGTTTGGTAGTTTGGCAGTTTTGTTAATCATTTTGTAAATTCTTTAAGTTTCACTTGTTCATTGTATGGTTTAGAGCCAGTCATGTAAAAATGAGTCCCACTTGAGTTCCCATGGTTGAAATTCCATGGCCACTTTTAATCAAGTAGGGGACTATGTAAGTAGTGTAAATATGTATTTTAGAGTTTGTTCATGTAGGGGAGCTAATTTTTCTATCAAGCCCTAGGCGAGTATAGTGATACTCTGGTTAGGATCTTGTTCAGTACAGAGGCAAGAGAGCTTGCTATATGGATTTTTTTGAGCCAATAAATGGTGGATAGGTGTAGGGGCATGTTTCCTAGCCATTTTTATGAAAGGAGGAGATCCGAAGAGTTCAATTGAGCAACTGTTGAAATAAAAGAAACTAGACTGGACCACATGCCCTAAAAACCCTTAAAAATAGGGGTTTGGTGGAAATCTTATGTACGGACAACTTGGGAACCTAAAACCTAGAAAATATTAGAGCCTAGGATGGACCTATAAATAATCTATAGCTATTATAGTGGGTTGTTAAGGGTAGTTGGAATGAAAATCCAAGAATTCAGTTTCTAGGAGGCCTAATTGGCTAAAAAGACTACAAGGCCTAAAACTAGGAAATTTGGAACTCGACTGAAAAAATAAGCAAGGGTGCAAAGGAATGGATCAATAATAGTGAAAATTGGAAGTGGAATAGTGACCAACGCCACTCCCATTGATGCTTTTAGTGAATCCTATGGATGCACATTTGAGAGTAGAAGGTTTGAAGGGAGTTTGAAGTTGGTGGAGAGCTCTAGTTGGTATACAGGAACCATAAGCATGTCATTTGGTTAGGGAAGAGATAAGTGCCCTAGGAAGGTAATAGGGAAGGCCTTAGGAAGAGAAATAAATCTCTTAGGAGTTAGAGCTCCGTATCACTTCACTATCTGCAGAATGGAAGGTGTCAGTTAAGGCTACAAGTGTGATCACTTTTGATGATCTTACCATATTAGGAGTAATATTTTAGATTGGTTAGGTCTACTTAGTTAAGAGATTTTGACAACATTGTTAAGTGTGCACTCGATTAAGAGATTTACAATAAGACTTTTAAGTCCACCTTAAAGGATTTCTTCTATTTGCTACAATTGTTAGAGAGTAGTCAAAAATACTTGTTGACCTGATGGTATGCAATCGTAATTTTCTGATTAAATATCCTTTAATTTCACAAGATATATGTATCACCTATAGTGATTGATACCTTTGTTTTTCTCAGAAGCCTTGAATATTGTTCTTCATAACTGAATTCTTTCTTTTGTGTCCTTCTACATGAAAATCTCTGTCTGATCCATTGATGTCTGCTACAGCTACAATCATCATGATCTGATTGATTAATACATCTATTTATACAATATATTGGCCTAATTAGGTTTCATGCTTTACAATAAAAACTATATGATCAAAGGTTTACAACTTGACCTTTATCTCCTAGTTTGTATGTTTACAATCAGTTAGACTAATTAAAACAATTACATATGCTTTACTTGTTCCTCAAGAAATGGTTTTATAGATAAGAACAAAGCTAATTATAAAATTGAAGTTCTTTATCTGACGTGTATCTCAAATCTACTTTTATTGGAAATAAAACTGTCTCTTGGTAGACTGGTGCTCGGTCTTCTTTGTAGTTTGTGCTTGGTGATGTCTCTGAACTGTCTTTCATTTTACTCTGTAAACTGTGCTCTTGGTAGACTCTGTAAACTGTCTTTCAGTGATAGTTTGATTTCGGTGACCATTTCACTTAACTATTTTGGTGACCATTGCACTTGTCTCTATGTTGTCACTCAGTGATCATGTTACTTCTAGTCCAAAAAATGTTTCCTTATATACTAATGACAAATTATTATCCTTTAGGATTATCAGGTTCAATGTGGGCATAGGTAGGAAAGAACCGAATCAAGAAAACCTCTGGTCTTGCCCAGAACTTTAAAATTTTGGTTTTACATAATTTTACAATTTCCCATTTTTAAAAGTTACATGATGGTGATAATCATATCACTATTTATTTTTAATACAATCAACTAATTGGTCATACTAGGTTATTGTTGAGGATTCAGTATCCTCATTTACAAACATGAGCCAATTGGATTTTCAGTACATAATTTCTGATCGTACATTAGAATCAATCAGATTAAGGAGATTGTCCTTCATACAGCCTTTAATACTATAAAAATTTGTATCTATTCTATTATTACCTATCCATATGTCAGATACCTTTGTGCACTAGCCTCCCCCTTCCTTCCCTTTTTCCTTTCAAAGTCTTTCTTTCTCTCTTGGTAATCCTTTCGTATCTGTATAACAACACAAAGAAACTACCAAACAACTTATATAACTGTTAGGCATTGATCCATTTGAGAGAAGAAAAAAGTTCATATTGCTAGACAATCATTCCATTATCATCTAACTCTACTAATTGAGGGAGCTCTAACATAGATGAGTATCTATGCATCCTAGCTAAAATGATTGAATTATTCCATTTTAATTTAAATATTCAATTCATCTATGCACACCAAATATCAGTAAAAAAATTAAGAAAATGCACTTAGTTCCTATTACAACTTAACAAGTTACACCTAGTTCCCATAAAAACCTATAAGAAATTTAATCCTTCGTCTAGTCAATCAAGAAAAAATCTCCCCCTTGAAACCTTTAGCTATGCAAAAAAGCCTTGAATCGAATAAGAATGAATAGATGCACCCCTAATTTTTAAGTAATACAAAGATAGTGGATACAACTAGATACCATACAAAGACTTACCCTGCTTATGTCAAATTATATAATAAACCAGACTACCTAGGATATATCCTTTTCCATAATTTATTTAGCCACTTCAGACCGCCACAAACTTCTCAGAGTTCCAAAGAAAGAAATTTGTAAATCATTGATAAAACTATAAGAAATAATTATGTCATGTTAGATCCTCTATCCTAATCATCATCCCTATGATGTGTTTTGGATTTCCATTATAGACTAGCTATATTAACCAGTCATCTATCCTAACCTGATAATACATCCAATGATGTCGTAAAATGAAACTTTAAGGAGGAACCTGAGTCTAAGCAAAGAAAGATCCAACGAATCCTCAACACAAGAGAAGATTACTATAAAAAAAGGCCCAAGAAATAAATTTAAAACATAAGACAAACCCACAACACACAATAATTAGAACAAGATATATATGAGTGTGTGTGTGTGTGTGTGTCTATATATATATATATATATATATATATATATATATAAGGAAAAAGGCCAACCTATAAGACAAAAATAGAAGCGAGCATAAAACCAAATGCATAATAGTATAAGCATAATATATATTTACCACTTAGGATTCACAATTACTGAGGTATGTCATGTATAAAAAAAAAATATGTAGTATCTCTAAGTCTACTAACATGAAGTCTCCAAAATTAGTTAACCCTAATATAAAAAGGCAAAATGGTACGCATACTAGATTCATAATGTTCTACCAAAATGCATAGTCCCTAGCCAAGAGTATCTATTTAAACCAGGCACTCATGCCCCTCTACGTTTGATAATTATAGGTCCTCATCAAAACCTTCTTCCTCTTATGTATATTCTTCAATTTCCACCTTGATTTTTCCTTTCAAATTTCTCTTATTAGAGTATCCACGAGTCTAGCTATTATTGATGATAACCGGAGGTAAGATTTGGATCATGTCCAAATCTATATTAACAAGGGAAGTAGTAAATTCATACCCTTCTACCTGCAAGTAGTTATAAAGCCATACAAAATTAGAAACTAGAACAATATGAAGCCATCTAAGGAGGAAATGGATATTGTGTTCCACCTCCCCCAGTGTATATCAAATATCTCTTTATCCTTAAATTCCAATATTGGTTTCCTTGCAATATTCTCAACATATTCCATGCTATTATTGTCTACCAACATATAAACCTCTGGGTGAGGTATTTCCAGCCTATTATTGATGCTAAATACAACATTCTCAAGACTACATATGATTTCCTTTACAAAGATTGTCTTACAAAGTGACACAATTTCCTATTTATGAACTTATCCAACATCATACATGCTACAAATGAACCAACAAAATCACCATTAATCCTAGAGGTAAATTCATAATCAAAATATTTCTCACCCAAGATCAATTCCACAATCCTTCTTGCTAAATCGTCCAAATGCTTTAGGATTTGATTCTGTCTTTTAGGCTTAATTTTTCCCCGAAATGCCATTTGTCGATTCTTTGATACATGAAAAACATGCACATTGGTCTCCATATTTCTAAACCTTAGACAATAACATGCCACAAATAATGAAAAGGAGCTAGTCCCAAATAGAGCCCAAGCCACTCAGAACCATCACAAATTTGATAGCTAAGACAATCATCTTCCAAAAAGATCGTGATGTAGGATCCATAAATAACTAGAAGAGTCTAGACACCTTGAGAATCATGGAAAGATGACCGGGGATAAGAAAAGAACCTAGAGACATAAGGAAAGAAAACAAAGACAAGGATAAGACACCCTGCGACCAAAGGATAGAAAGCCAAATGAATAGATAGAAATAAAGAAAAACCAAAAGAAGAAAACCATCAAAACTATATATATAAGAATAAATCTATGGGAAACACCTCATCTTTCTTTATTTCTTCCTTATATATATAGTGTAGATATGGATATTGGTCCATATGTACAATAGATATATGGAAACTAGATATATAAATCAATACCAATACTTATAGGTATATGAATATAGAGAAAAGTATATATACCTATATATATATATATAGATATTGATCCATTTCCAGATACTTGTATCCATTTAAACCTCATTGTATATTGATAGAATTACATACCATGCTATTGCTAGAGATCAGTTCTATTTAGTATTGTAAGGAAGCCAAGGTAAACTTAAGTGTAGATCTAGGCTTATCTAAAAATTAAGGCTAAGAATACTTATGTTGAGTCTGAAGGTATATATATCTTGTAATTGTGTACCATCAACCCCCATATTTTCCAATTCATGAGTGAGCTTGTTACCTTCATGATAAATGTGATTGATAGTAACTTCTTCAAAATGGTTTAGGAGCTCAACTGCTCTGCCCAACTTTGACTGTAATTTTGAGTTAGGGGTCTTATTGATTCTTAAAGAATTTATAATTATGAGTGAATCCTCTTCAATGAAAATATTTTTAAGATGAAGTTTATGACAAAGAAATAAACCTTCCATGAGAGCACAAATCTCTGCCATGTTATTAGTTTCCATTTCAAGAGGTTTTGCAAATTTTGCACAAAAAAACCCTTGAATTGTGGATGATACCACCAATACCAGCCACCCCAGGATTACCTCTTGATGCACCATCAAAATTTAGTTTGTGCCAACCATTCTCAAGCTTAGACTATTGGCATTGGGCTCTTTTTTATTTATTGTCCTTGGTATTGTCATAGAAGTGTAGGGGAATGATCAAGCCAAACCACTTATTTCTCATATTACTATCCCAAGTAGTAAAATTTTCCTCCCCTAGGTTTCCATTTTTTATTATGTTATTCATTGTTTCTACAATAGACACTTTTATTTTGTTTAGAAAACTGGCTAGATCTAACCTTTTATCTTGAAAAATATCATCTATTTCTTTCTTTCCAAATTTCCCAAGTCAAGATGGAATGGGATGGCTTCCAAAAAAATTTATGAAGACAATTAAAACCCAAATCAGGTCATCCTTTGAGTATGTCCTTGAAAATATTGGGTAGGGTAGAGGATGATCCTAATCTCTCACATAACCATTGCCAATAAGAGTAGGTGAAAGAGTATTCTGCCAATAAATGGTCAACATATTCCTCATTTGATTCACAAAGTACACACTTGGTAGTTCCTTCATAACTAAATATTCTGAACCAGTTAGCTATTAAAATTCTCCCTTGCATTGCAGACCAAAGAAACATGTTAGCTTTGGTTGGCATGCTTTATCCCAACACATGTGAAAAAGTAGCTCCATCTTTTCCCAATGATGTTGTTTCACAAGGGTTGCATACCCATCCTTGGCATTATACTCTCCTATTTTATAGCCCAACCAAATTAGTCTGTATGTCCCTAATTTAGGAGTTATGTCCCTACCCCCTAATACCCCTTGCAGTTCTACTATCTCATTTCTTGGGATTGGTAGATCTTCTAGAGATTTCCATTTCCAACCTAGATATGGCTCAAACTCAGGGAATTCCAAGTAATCCTTAACCTGTTGACCCCAATATTCCTCACAGTACTCTCTAAAGTTGACCAGATTGGGATTTTCCTTCAGAGATGGGTACCCCCCCGCCCAAGAATTGGTCCAAAAATGGGCCTTATCCCCTTCCTAAATATCCTAATTTATCTAATCATTAATTAAATCCTTACATTCTAATATAAAGTTCCATATCTTAGAACCCTTCAGAGGGTTTCCAGTCCTCTGGTGAATCTTTGCTAAGGTATTTCTTCTTAAGTATTCTATCCCATTTACTATTGGATTTCTTATACAGTCTCCATGTAATTTTGGCACCAAGAGACCTATTTTGAGTTTTCATCTTTTTTGAAGCCAATACCTCCAAACTCTTTTGGATGACATAACTTATCCCAACTTATTAACACCATTTTCTTCTTCTCTCAGTTGCCTTACTAGAAAAAAATTACTCATTTTTTTTTCTAAATTTTTTTTTGTTTCTTGTATAAGCGAAAGGAAAGACATTTGATAAATTGGCAAGGCTTCTAAAATTGATTTCATCATGGTAGATTTTCCAACTGATTAAAGCCATTTCCCTTTCTAGCCATCTATTTTCTGTTCCATTTTCTTCTCAAATGGTTTCCACAATTTGTTTGTTCTTGTGCCCTTGTCCAAGGGGATTCCCATGACCCCTTTTTGAAACCCAAACTATTATAGATTGTTGTTTCCTCTCTACTGTTCATATGGAAGAAGAATATTTCATATTTATCTTTATTAATTCCTTTCCCAAATACTTTTTCATAACTACAAAGGATGTCATTGGATTTACTGGCTTCTTGCCTAGTACCTTTGCTTGCTAATATGGTATCATCAACAAATTTTTGGTGGGTGGTGTTAGCGACTCCTTCCGTTATCTTAATTCCACTTATAAAATTATGATTTTGTGCCATTGTTTTTGCTCTTCCTAATTCTTATGCCATGATAATGTAGGGAAAAGGGGATAAGGGATCGCCTTTCCTAAGGCCTCTAGACTGACTAAAATACCCTTGTAGGGTCCCAATGATTAAGACTGATAATTTGGGAGTGGATATGTAGAAAAAAACAATTTAATCCATTTTTTAGAGAAATTGAATGCCTCCAAGCATTTTCATAATAATCTCTAGTTAACCTTATCATAGGCCTTCTTGATGTCTAGTATTATTAACATGCTCGGTTCTAGGTTGTTTTGGATGGAATGAATAACTTCTTGGATAATAAAAAATCCATAAAATATTGATCTTCCAGGGACAAACCATGTTTTTTCCTTAGATATTAACATAGGTAATAATAGTTTGATTCTATTAATTAGTAATTTGGAGAAAACTTTATATATTGTGACAAAGAGAAATGGGTCTATAATCTTATGGACTCTGAAATTTCTCTTTCTTCAGAATTAAGGTAATAAAGGTATTGTTAATTTTACTCAAAATATTTCCTGAGTTTCTCATACTTTCTAAGTCCTGTCATTTATGCACCTATAAAGTGCCAACATTTTTGGAAAAACAAACAGAGAAGCCATTCGACCCAGGTGCTTTGTCCGGATGGAGCTGATTTAATGCAGATTCTACCTCTGAAAGTGTGAATTTTTTATTCATAATTTTATTGTGCTCATTAGTTATGACCTCGGGTAAGAAGCTATAAATTTATTGCTACACAAATAAGTCCGAGTCTTCATATTCATTCAACAAGCTTTTAAATTAAATAATTATTTTAGAGGAAATAGTAATAGGATCCGTAGACACTACATCATTATAATTTTTTATGCTAGAGATTATGTTGATTGTTCTTCTAAATTTTGTGCTATTGTGAAAATATTTTGTATTCCTATCCCCTTAATCCATCCATACTTCCCTAGATTTTTTTTTCTAGTATGTTTCCTCTTTAGATAAAAGTGCCTCATATCTTCTTAATAGTTCTTTCTCCCAGATATAAGCTCCTTAGTCCATACCCCACAACCTCTTCATCCTTCTACCACTTCTCAACTGAATCTAAGAATCCGAAATCTAGCAACCACATTGGTGTAGGGGTACAAGTGGTTCATTGAGCCACAAGCATCACTTGTAAGCCTTTAAGGCACTTTAGTTTACATTTTTTATTTGGAGACCTTTAAGGTCCAATTTTGTTGTGTTTGGGATAATAAGCCACATGGAAGTGTTATAACCCCTAGTGCAATCCTAACTGGTCACACCTAGTCCACAGTCTAGGAGTTCATCTAAGATGTTTAGGGACCATTTTGAAGTGTTTAGGATGGTATGGAATATTGTCGATTCCCAATTTTTCTCAAAAAGTGCAAAATGGAAAAATATGTAAAAGTTGCAAAGTTGCAATGTGCAACTTTGCAACATTTGTGAGAAAATTTTCAAAATATGTGCTCCATGGTTCCTTGTGTAGTTGCAAGTGGTGTAATTGATCAAGGAGAGATTAAAAGGTTTTGAATCAACTGTATGAGGTTGTTGAACAATTTGGGTATGAGATGTTAAGTTTTTCTCCTATGTACTGTGTTTTTTATTGTAATTGATGTCTCTGAGCATGATACGACTCTATACAGATTGGTAGAAGCCATCCCTGAGGATGGAAGTTTAATTTATTGTAATATATTACTTGGTTATTATTTTGAAGTTCTGTAGATAGTGTAGATTAAAGTTGTCTTTTTGTAGCTCTCGGGTCTGTAAATCCTTAATTTAAGGGTTTGTATGCAAAAGGCCTCAAATTCTAACATTCCACCATGGGGACATGATGAATCAGTATGGAATGTTAGAATATATTGTATTATAGTAGGATTTGTAGGTGTTAGGGTTGGAGTAGCAAGAACACCATTTTTTCCATGATGCCATAGGCTTGGCCTAAGAAATGCGACAAGCCAGAAGTGAGGAAATGGTGAAGGAAATGAATGTACATGGTTGTGTGGGTGTGAAAGGAGAAGGATTTTTGGTTGTTACCTTGTGCTATCCTGTTGAAGACCTAGGAAATCCTAAAAGGGATCCCTACGGGTTGACCTAGTTAATTAAGGAACCCAGATCCCAAATTAAATTAATATAAGAAGGTTGGAAAAGGGTGTCCAAAACTTATTTTATTTGTTAGGGTTTTTTGGGAAGTTTGAGGAACAAAGATCAGCAACCCGAGGATTGGGGCTAATGCAATTGTAACACCCCAAAATTGGCATCTTGCAACTATAACCAATTTTCTTGCATTTGTCGTTCTTCTAAATCATCAAAGTCCTATTGTACTAGGCAATTCTGAGTTTTAACTGACTCTACTCGACCTGAGTGTCAAATACAAAAAATCCTAAATCTGTATCAATCATACATCACATTTAATTCCTAAATACCTATTTGGCTAAACAAATCCTATGATCGAATTAATTTAATTAATAAAGTCCTAGCACTTTAATTAAATTAAATTCACCCTCTTTAGCTGAGACACATAAAAAGGAATTAAATAATATTTAATTATTAAATGAATATCCTCTTTTCAAATATTTGAATTTAATATTCAGATAATT
>MU228071.1:1828554-1844631 GCA_018584345.1 Thuja plicata
TTTTCATTCTCTGGCCTATCGGCCGCCATAGCTTCGGATCCTTCTCTCTTCCGTCTGTTTCATTCTGTGTAATGGTCTTGCATGCAGGTGATCTTGGTTGCATTGCATTTTAGCAATCTCAACAGATTTAACGTGGAAACCTAATTTGGGAAAACCACCAATTGCAACTAGTTACTATATTTCACTCTTTTGAAGTGAGCCCTTTTAAGAGCCAACCCTATTAAAGGTTATAAAACACATTGTTAGGTGTGACCCTGTTAGAGGATTTAATCACCCTATAAGGAGTGGCCTTGTTAGAGATTTTCAAACACTTCAATGTAGAAATTTCACCTTGTGAGAGGATTTACAAAAGACTATTAAGTCTACTCTGTAAAGAGATTTTGGATCATTGCTACAATTGTTAGAGAGTAACAATAGATTGATCTATTTGTCCAAGAAACTGTCTTTGCTGATTTAGATCTCTATGTTTGGATTTATACTGGATCCTTACTGATCAAATATTCTATTGTAGCTTTGTCTATTTTGTCCTTAATTAGAATCCCATTTGATTTCACCTCCACACTTCATTTCATAAAATCACACATATCTCATGTATTCAATCCAAAGTTGACCTTATATATATGATAAGACTTGTCAATTCGGCTTGAATAACCTTCCAAATCAATAATAAATCTTAAGTTTGTCGGCTGCATATAAAAAATTAAACATAAAATGTAAATTGATGTTAGTCGGCCGACACTAAAAGCATAACTCGGTTAACACTATAATCCTTCAATGCCCGACTGTTACTTTAATGCCCGAGTGAACTCAGATAGAACTAAAAATCACTTTGGTCTTGTTCAAATCTTGAGATAACATGGCATACATTGCATATGTTCGGATAGGATTAGACATTTGTGTAAACATCACTATGTTTGTGCGAACATCAATGACAATACACAATTGAATAATTGTCATAAAAAATCTCCCTCTTTGGCATTGATGGAAACACAACATGTCATAATACAAAGAATTATAGAGCAATAGTAACAAGGATAAAATTTTATTAATGTCCTTAGCTTCATTCTGATTCTCATCCAAAAAACTCCCTCTGTCTTCACAATCATTGAAATACAAATTTCTCCCTCTTACATGAATCTATGTTTCTGACAAAAATTCTCCCTCTGTCATCAATAATCTTTCCCTTAATAATTTATTTTGGCATGACATCAATAATCTCTTCCTCTTTGACAAACAATTCCAAAGACACCATCCAGTACACATCTAATGAAGTTGTAATGTACCTGTTTGTACTGATTCATATGCAATAAGCTTTGACAATCTGCATCAACATGTTAAATCTATTTTGTAGCTTGGTTGATGCATCACTAATATGTCCATTAGTGAGCCTCAGTTAGGGTAATCACCCCTATCTTTCCTCTAAGATACAAGAATGTATCCTTAGGTAATGGTTTTGTGAATATATCTACAATTTGTTTTTTAGTATTCACATATTCCAACCTTACTTCCTTGTCTTGAACCAATTCTCTCAAGAAATAATACTTTATTGCTATATTCTTAGTCTTAGTATGCATCAAAAGGTTCTTTGAAATGTTAATAGAACTAGTGTTGTCATAGTAGATAATAACTGGTTCTTTGATTTCCTCCTTCATACCTGACAACAATTGTTTGAACCATATGATATTTGAACAATTTGCTGTTGCAACAACATACTCTGCCTCTACTGTAGACTGAGAAATATAATTTTTTTTCTTACTGGTCCAAGAAACTAACCTCTTACCAAGGAATAATGCTCCACCACTTTTTCTCTTTCTGTCATCAACACTTCCTGCTTAATCAGCATTAGTAAAAGTCTTCAAATCAAAGTTTCCTCCTTTCTTATACCATAATCCATACTCTTTAGTACCCTTAAGATATCTCAAAATCCTTTTGATAGCCATAAAATTATTCTCTCTTGGATTAGCTGAAAACCTTGCAACAATACCAACTGCTAGTGCAATATCAGGTCTAGTGTGAACAACATATTAAAGTTTACCAATCATGGATTTGTAGGTAGTCTG
Source organism: Thuja plicata (assembly GCA_018584345.1). Classification (NCBI taxonomy): domain Eukaryota; kingdom Viridiplantae; phylum Streptophyta; class Pinopsida; order Cupressales; family Cupressaceae; genus Thuja; species Thuja plicata. Next base: position 1,830,615 of record MU228071.1, read on the forward strand.
ATTTACTTCCTTTGTGTCATCATCCATAGAAAACTTGTGTCCTATAGACATAGGTGTCCCAACTGGTCCGAAGTCTTCCATTCCAAATTTCTTCAGTATCTCTTTGATGTATTTAGACTGAGTAATGTAGATACCATCCTTCATATGATAAAATTGTAACCAACAAAGAATTTGATTTTACCAAACATAGACATCTCAAATTCCTTACTCATAGCTTCGGAGAATTCTTTGCATAAATCATCATATCCAGTAAATAGTATATCATCAAAAAATATCTCTGCTAATAGTATCTTGTTTTAAGGTCCTTCTTTGATGAACAAGCTATTATTTTCATTAGTTCTCTAAAATCCAATACTTACTAAGTAACCATGCAATATTTCATACCAGGCTCTAGGAGCTTGCTTTAGTCCATACAAGGCTTTGTGCAATTTTTAAACCATATTCCTTTTGTTAGGATGAACAAAACCTTTAGGTTGCTCAATATATACTTCCTCTTTAAGAATTCCATTCAAGAATGCAAATTTTACATCTATTTGGTATACCTTGTATCCTTTATGTGCTGCATATGCCAGAAGAGTTTCGACTCCTTCAAGTCTTGCAACAGGAGAAAAAGTTTCTCCATAATCAATACCCTCTTCTTGAGCATATCCTTTACATACTAATATTGCTTTGTTTATGGAAACTTCACCTTTTTCATTCATCTTGTTTCTAAAAACCCACTTAGTACCAATCACATTCTTGTCTTTTAGTCTAGGTACAAGAGTCCAGGTTTTGTTCTTTTCTATCTTCTTAATCTCTTCATTCATGGCTTCTATCCAGCTTTCATCATTCAATGCATCTTTAATATATCTAGGTTCAATTTCACTAAGAAAACATGTACCTTTAATTTTGTTCCTTGTCATTATACCTTCTGTTTGATCTCCAATTATTTTCTCAGGCGCATGATGCCTTCTAACATATTTTGCAAGTGCAGGTTCCTTCCTCTTTGATTCTGGGCTTGATCCACTTGGTTCACCATGTTCAAAAATTATGTTATGCTCTTCCAACTAGTGCCTGGGTTCCACTATTTGAGACTTGGGCACCTCTTTCTGAGACTCCAGTGCCTCTGTTTGCAACCCAGTTCCCTCTGTCTGTGACTCAGTTTTCTGTAATCTGAGACTTGGTTTCTTCATTTAGCAGCTTGGGTTGCACAGGTTGCAACAAGGTTTTTGCTGATGAATTTAGTGGTTGACATGGTTGTTTTCCAATCACCATTGCCTGTTTCTTAGGTATAGTATCAAGTTCATAATACACAAAGTTTTTGTAGTCCTTGGGCTCTTTACTACTTTGTTCTTCACTTCTCTTAGCAAACTCATCAATCTTTACATGTACACTTTCTATGACTTTACGAGTAGCAAGATTCAAATATTTATATGATTTGATTTTATAGGAGTAGCCTAGGAATATATCTTCATCACCTTTTACATAAAATTTTCCATTTCTTTCTTCCTTCAAGATGTAACATTTACTTCCAAATACTTTGAAATAATGAACATTGGGTTTATAGCCATACCATAATTCAAAAGTTGTCTTCTTAGTACCTTTCTTCAGTTGAACTTTGTTCAAGGTGTGAATTGCAGTGCTGATGGCTTCCTTCTAGTATTTGGTAGCAACATTCTTTTCAATCATCAAGGTTCTTGCACAATCCATAATAGATATGTTTCTTCTTTCTACTATCCCATTTTGGTGTGGTGTACCTGGGGTAGATACTTGTCTCTTGATTTTTCTTTCATTGAAGAATTCATTGAAATCATTAGAAATGAATTCACCTCCTCTATCAGATCTTAAGAATTTAAGTTTCTTTCATGTTTCCTTCTCAACTCTGGCAAGGTACCACTTAAAATTCTGAAATGCTTCTGATTTTTCTTTGAGAAACATAACAATCATCATTCTAGAATGGTCATCAACAAATAGAATGAAATACTTCTCACTTGTGTAACTTGTTGTTCTAATTAGTCCATACAAATTAGTATGCACTAACTCCAAGACTTATTATGTATTGTAATTCTTGATCTTGAAACTAGTTTTTCCCATCTTCCCAATTTGACATTGTTTGCATATTGCTAATTCAATTTTCTTCAGAATAGGAATACCTCTTACTCTTTTTCTTTCTTATGTTGATCAGGTTATCAAAATTCACATGACATAACATTTTATGCCATAGCCATCTTTCTTCTACTTGTGCAATAAAATATGAACTTTCAGTGAGATCAAGATAGAATAGATTACCTTTTGTTTGCCTGCCAGTTCCAACTAGGTTTCCCTTACCATCCAAGAGCTTGGCCTTACCATTCATGAATTCTACCTTGAAACCAATGTTATTCAGCAGTGCCACACTTAGTATATAATGCCTTAGTCCTTCAACCCAATAAGCATTATCACATTTGATTCCTTTAGTTAGAGAAATACAACCTTTACCTTTCACATAGAAAGGTTCATCATTCCCAAAACTAACACTCCCACCATCATAGTGCTCAAGATGTTCAAATTTAGTTTTATCACCAGTCATGTGGGGAGAACAACCACTATCAATTATCCAAGTGTCATTCTTTCTAATATGAGAGTAAAGTGCAGTATTTTAATTATCTTCATTGTCTAACTCATCCTTAATAGCAATGTAAACCATTTCATCTTCATCTTCATCGCTATCATAATCTTTTGCAATATAAAAAGATTTCTTACCTTTGTCCTTGTATCTTTTGTAACTCTTGAAATATTTCTTTCCTTTGTACTTGTTGAACTTTTTCTCATCTTTTTCTTCTTTGTTTGGACACTTAGCAACAATGTGACCAACCTCATTACATGAAAAGAAAATCAATGGTATTCTTCCTTTGTACTTCCCTTTGGCAGCTCTCTTTGCAAGTAATGCTTCAATGATTTCCAGATCTTCATCATCAGAATCATCATCACTGTCACTATCAATCTATTTTCCTTTTGATTTTCTATCCATCTTACCAAGGTTTAATTTATCTTTGAATGAAGACTCAAAATTGCTAGGATTAGGAGAATAATTGTCAAAATTGTCCAACTCAAAAGCTGTAAGCTTTCCAACCAATGCATCTAGAGTTATATCATTACTGCACCTCATCTCTTGAATAGATGAAACTATAATAGCATAGATAGGAAGTAAATTTACCAATATCTTACTAACCATTATTTTTTTCTTCAATTGTTCCATCGGAAGCTTTAATGGCACTGACATTTTTCTTGATTCTTTCACTGTATTTTGTAATTTCTTCTCCTTCTTTCATTTTCATCTGATCAAACTGACCTTTGAGACTTTCTTCTTTGGCTTTATTTACATTGTCATATCCTCCATGTATATCATGTAGTTTCTTCCACATATCATAGGCAGTAGGGTAGTCCTTGACTTCATCAAATTTGGAATAGTTGAGTGAAGAAGCTATATCAATCATCATCATGTTATGATTCTTCATGTCCATCATCTGATCCATAGGCATAGGTCTTGGCGGTTCCACATACTTGTGATCTAGGAATTGCAAACCAATGTCTCCAATAGTAGATAGATGTAGCCTCATCAAATGTTTCCATGCAACAAAGTTGTCTTTGTTAAGCTTGGGGATCTCCCTTCTATAAGACATCTCTGATCTTTAGCTTAGGCCTTGAAACCTTCCTTGAAAGCACCAAATTTTTTGATACCAATTGTTGGAAATTATTTGAGTAACTAAGAGGGGAGGGGTGAATAAGTTACCACAAAAATAAATCCAAGTCCCTTAGATGTCTAAACCAAACTTATCATTGTTGCTCGGTTAGCACATATATTCTACTGTCACTCGGTTAACATATAAATCTTAAGATATTAATTGTGATTATCATTTATTGATTAATTGAAGAAAAATAAATCATAAAGAAAATAAAATGTACACATATAACACAAAGATTTAATATGGAAACCTAATTTGGGAAAACCACCAATTGCAACTAGTTACTATTTTTCACTCTTCTAAAGTGAGCCTTGTTAGGAGTCAACCTTGTTAAAGGTTACAATACACACTGTTAGGTGTGACCCTATTAGAGGATTTAATCACCCTATAAGGAGTGGCCTTGTTAGAGGTCTTTAAACACTTCAATGTAGAAATGTCACCTTGTGAGAGGATTTAAAAAATATTGTTAAGTCTACTCTATAAAGATATTTTGGATCACTGCTACAATTGTTAGAGAGTAACAATGGATTGACCTGTTTGTCCAAGAAACTATCTTTTCTAATTCAGATCTCTATGTTTGGCTTTATACTGGATCCTTACTGATCAAATATTCTATTACATCTCTGTCTGTTCTATCCTTAATCAAAATCCCATCTAATTTTGCCTCCACACTTCATATCATAAACTCACACACATCTCATGTATTTAATCCAAACTTGACCTTATATATATATATGATAAGCCTTGTCAAGTCAAATTGAATAACCTTCCAAATCAATAATAAATCTTAAGTCTGTCGACTACATATAACCAATTAAACATAAAATGTAAATTGTTGTTAGTCGACTGACACTAAAAGCATAACTCAGTTAACACTATAATCCTTCAATGCTCGACCGTTACTGTAATGCCCGAGTGAACTCGGTTAGAACTAAAAATCACTTTGGTCTTCTGAAATTCCCAAGAGAACATGGAATACATTGACTGTGCTTGGATAGGATTAGAAATTTGTGTAAACATCACTATATTTGTGTAAACATCAATGACAATACACAATTGAATAATTGTCATCAACATCTTCTAGGCATGATTTCTGCAAGATTGATTGGTGGAGTTCTTAGAGATGAACTAAAGGACATAGTAGCATGATAATTAGTGGAAATAAGGTGAGCCACATCCACACATGAGTGACTTCAATACTATGGGAAGATCCTAGTTGCAATAATTTGGGTGCTTGCTTGAGGAAGTGCAAAGGAAGGCTCTAGAGAAGGATTTTGGAGCTCCTTGGCTTATTGGGGAATTTTTTTGAGGGAAAGACCTTGGGATGAGCCCTAAGAAAAAACATTGGACACCTTAGGAAGGTGATAAGAAAAATCAAGGAAAGAACCATTGGATAGTTCAAAGAGTCTAGGTAAACCTCTAATTGAAGATAGTTGGAATCAAGACCCAAAACTCTTTGCATCAGTGTGGTATCAGAGCCAATCAGTTAGTAGGATTGGTGCATGTAAGACTTAGAAGAATCAAAGGCTAGTTCAATGCATCCAAAGGTGATGACCCAAGATGCCATCAGGAAGATGGTGGAAGAAATACTCTCAAAAGATTGATTTAGAGAAGAGATAAAGGTAACCCAAGACCACAAGAAGGAGAAAGGAAAGGTGGTGAAAAAGTGAGGAGATGAGACAAATATAGAAGAAGATGATGAGCAACTTAAGATAGAGAGGATAGAGAAAGACATGCCAAAAGATCATAATATGTTCTTGAATGCCTTAAAATATATAACTAAGGATAACCTTGAAGGTTTACCCCTCTATAGTAGGAACCTCAATGGTAAGGAATTGTTGGACTAGATTGAAACACTAAATAACCACTTTGACTACAAGGAAGTGGTAGAAGAAAAGAGGGTAAACTTGGCTAAGTCAAGATTGAAGGGCTAAGATTTAGTATGGTAGAATATGATGCAAGAAGAAATAGTGCAAGAAGGAAAGAAGAAGATTACCTCATGGTAGAGGATGAAGATCTCACTCAAAGCTCAATTTCTATCATGGGACTATGAAGTGTAGATGTATAAGAAGTTGCAAAACTTGAGACAAAGGGACTTAGATGTAAGTTCTTATACCGAGGAGTTCCATAAGCTCAGTTTGAGGGTTAGGAAACAAGAGGGTGAAGTGGAAAAGTTGGCTAGGTACCTTAATGGACTTAGGTCTAACATAAAAAGATGAAATAAGAATCCTCACCCCTGATATAGTACATAAGTGCTTCTAATTAGCACTTAGGGAAGAGGAAAAGATAAAAGGAGAGGATAAAAAAATCAAAGAAATAGAGGTGGAAGAGGTTATAGGGGCAGGGGCCCATTTTCCTGAGGAAAAATTTCTCAAAGATCTGAATATTCACACACCATGGAGGGAAGTGCATACTCACAATCCAGAGGTGGACAATTCAAAGGTTTATTTAGAGGAAGGAACAATGAGAGAGGTAGATTTTGAAATCAGGGTAGAAGTTCTAATGTTTTCACTGGCAAATGTTACAATTTCCATCAAGTGGGACATACTATGAGTAGGCCTCCAAAAAAGCTACAAGCTCACAGATGGGAGAAAGGAGAAGTCAACTAGTACATGAGAAATATACTCAAAGCGTCACATCACGCATCAAAAAATCAAGACCTATCTTAGGTGGTGAGAATATGATGCTAAGCAAGAATTTGTTGAAGGTCCTACACTACAAGGAGCCTTCCCAAAGGAAAATCCTCTTCAAAACCACTTGTAAGTATCATGGTAAGATTTTTAAAGTTATTATGGATTTAGGGTCTATAGAGAACACAGTAGCCATTGAAATGGTTGAGAAACTTAATTTGAAAATATTACCCCATGTGAATCCTTATAAGGTCTCTTGGCTTAATAAAGGGTATCATGTGTTAGTTGGTGAACAAGTGTGGGTAGATTTTGAGATAGGAGAATATAGGGATAAAGTTCTATTTGATATCATACCTATGGATGCTTTTCATTTATTGTTAGGATGACCATGGCAGTATGATGGCAAAGCAGTCCATGATGCAGAGAAGAACTCCTATGTTATCACAAATAATGGAAAAAATTTCCAAATGGATCCACTCTCTGAACAAGGGGAAGGAAGTCATGTAGGGACTAGTGTCATTTTTTTAAGAGGGAATGAATTATTGAAAATGATTAAACATGAGGGAAGTTAGGGATATGTCATCATCATTAAGCCTAAATAGGAACCCAAAGGGAAACCACAAGAGGAAGTACCCAAGGAGGTGCAAGAGTCATTAGACCAATACAAAGGCATAGTAGAAGAAGAAATTACATATTCTTTGCCACCCATGAGAGATGTTAACCATCAAATAGACCTCATACCAGGAGCTAAGTTGCCTATAAAATGACACCTAATCAAAATAAGAAAACTTCCAAACAAGTCCAAGAGTTATTAGATAAGGGGTTCATAAGGAAGAGCTTAAGCCCATATGTTGTTTCCATTTTCTTAGTACCCCAAAAAGATGGAAAATGGAGGATGCGCACCGATTCTAGAGCCATCAACAAGATAACCATAATATATAGATTTCCAATGCCAAGAATAGAAGACCTAATGGATAACTTAGGTGGAGCATGTTACTTTCTAAAGGTGGATTTGAAATCAGGTTATCATCAAATAAGAGTCAGACTTGGTGATGAGTGGAAGATTTCCTTCAAGACTAATTAAGGGCTCTATGAGTGGATGGTGATTCCCTTTGGGTTCACAAATGCACCTAGCCATTCATGAGGCTCATGAATGAAGAGTTGGAAGAATATTTGGGTAGATTATTCATTATATATCTAGATGAAATTATGATTTTTAATAGGTTTAAGGAAGAGCATCTCAGACATTTGGGCTTGGTGATCAAGAAGCTGCAGGAGGAAAATTTGAGAATCAATCTAGAAAAGTGTGAGTTTTAGACCGAGCTTATGTATCATGGTTTTGTAGTTTCCTAAGGATGTTTAAAAATGAATCCTTCAAAGGTTGAATCCATCCTTAATTAGCCAAATACTAAGCCAATAGGACATGTTAGGATCTTCCATGGTATAGCTTCTTTTTATAGGAAGTTTGTTAGGAACTTTAGTCATGTGTGTGCACCCATCCTAAATACTATCAAAGGGGGAACCAAGTGCCATTTTAAGTTGACAAAGGATGCCAATAGGGGGTTTGAGTTACTAAAACAAAGAGTGGAAAAATTACCCTAACTAAAGCTCCACAATTTTAATCAGTTGTTCACTATGGAGTGTGATGCAAGTCATCTAGCCACAAGGGCAATTTTGAGTCAGAATGGTCATCTGGTGGCTTTCTTCTCTGAGAAGTTGAATGAAGTCAAGAATATGTAATCTACTTATGACTTAAAGTTTAATGCCATGGTATAAGTAGTTAAGAAGTGGTGTCATTATCTACTGCCCAAAGAATTTGTAGTCTTCATAGATAACCATGCACTTAGTTACCTCAACGGTCAAGACAAGTTGAACTAGAGACACCTAAAGTGGGTTGAGTACCTCCAAGCCTACACATTTAGAATCAAAAACAAAAAGGAAACCTATAACAAAGTGGGAGATGCTCTACATATAAGATTACTCACCATACAAGAAGTACAACTTCAAAGTGTGGTCATAAATGAAATCAAGGATACCTACAAAGGTGAGAAGGATTTTGAGGAAATTTATGGTTTTTGTTCTAATTTCTCTAATGCCTATCATTTTGCATATTCAAAATACATGGTGCAAGATGGATTTAGTTTCAAAGGACATCTTCTTTGCATACCTCAGTGTTCCATGAGAGAGAACATCATTAAGGAGAAACACCAAGGCAGTTTGGGGGGGGACATTTTGGAATAGACAAAACTTTGGAGCAAGTTAGCAGATTCTATTATTGGCCAAGGCTACAAGAAGAGGTAAGAAGATTTTTGGAACAGTGTGTAATCTATTAGAGGGCTAAGGGTACTTCAAGTAATGCAGGTTTATATCAACCCTTGGCCATACCCTAAAGGCTATGGGAATATTTAAGTATGGAATTCATTCTAGGATTGCCAAGAACACCCAGAGGGTTTCATAGTGTCTATGTTATAGTAGATAGGTTTATAAATATGAAACATTTTGTGCCTTGTAAAAGCACTAATGATGCTACATATATAGCAGGGATTTTATTCAAATAAATAGTGAGAATTGATAGATTACCCCTTAGCATAATCAGTGACAAAGATACTAAATTTGTAAGTTACTTTTGGAGAACTCTTTGGAAGAGGCTTGGATCTTAGTTGACTTTCTCATTTGCATACCATCCCCAATCAGATGGTCAAACTAAGGTGGTGAATAGATCCTTAGGAAATATCCTAAGATATCTTACTAAACAACATGGCCAAGCATGGGATCTAGTCATTGTGAAAGCATAATATGCCTATAATGACTCATTGAATAGAAGTATTGGTAAGAGTCCATTTGAGATAGTTTATGGATGTCACCCTAGAGGAATTATGGAGTTGAGGGAACTCAATTCATTGGCTCCTAGAAGAGTACAAGGAGATAACTTTTTAGAAAAAATGCAAGAGATACATGCAAATGTGAGAAAGACCCTGCAAAAAAATACAAAGAAGTACAAATCTCATGTTGATAAGACAAGGAGGGATGTTCAATATAAGGTAGGTGATTTACTAATGGCTTAAGTGAGAAAAGAAAGACTTCTTAAGGGAGAACCTATTAAGCTATGGATGAAAAAGATAGGTGTTAGTAATAACTAAGAGGGGGGGGGGGGGGGGGAATAAGGGGCCTCAAANGGGGGGGGGGTGAATAAGTGGCCTCAAAAATATATCCTTTAATCTTTAACCAATAATAAATACACCTCAGATTATTAAGTCCCTACAAGATGCATGCCATGAAATACTTGAAATAATAAACTGTCTATCGGTTTACCTTTTCTGTCCTTATTCTCCTTGATAACCGATGAGCAGTAAAAACTATTTACCGATACTCAGTAAATATGCAGAGTATACCAATCAATCCAGAAATGCATATGTGAAATGTAATAAAGTAATAAACCATACACACATAACACATGGATTTTAATGTGGAAACCCTATTAAGGGAAAAAACCACTGGGACCGGTACCCCAATTTTTCACTCTTCTGAAGTGAGCCCTGCTAGGAGCCAACCTTGTTAAAGGTTACAAACACATTGTTAAGTGTGACCTTGTTAGAGTATTTTTATACATAGGTTGTCACATAGTATCTGGCATCTATTTTTATACCATCCTTGAATCAGCCTCCTTCTTAGACTATCAATAGGCTTTAGGCAAATCTTGCTACCATCCTTGAATCAACCTTCTTCTTAGGCTGTCAATAGGCTTTATGCAAATTCAATGCTAATTTCATGAATCAACCCTTTTTGGAAATCTGTTAGGATATACCTCAATTATAGAAGACGGTTAAGTCCTACTCTGTTAAGAGACTTGATGCTTCAATGGTTAAACTGAAACATTATGACCTGTTTCTAATGCAACTTGACTTGTAGATTTTTAGATCTATTTAAGTACAATACCTCTATGATCAATGTATCAATTCAATTCTTTGTGCTCCACACATTTTTCTCTGTGATGCTGTACTTCACTATTCATTGGTGTCTACAGAATTCTTTAGCTCTCCTTCAACTTGATTGACCAGGACTGTATGAAGTTATCCTTCATCAGTTTCTCTTCAGCATCCTCTTTTTATTCACTCCCCATGTATCTGATTGCTTACAAAAATTAATTATTCTTGTCTCTTATATAGACATGATATTCCTTATTTCTTGATTCTTGATTCTTGGTGTGAAAAAAAATCTAGCCAATCTGATTTATGGCTTTAACTCCTGATTTATCTCGTAGTTATATTCTTGCCAATTGTAGAATATATTCTTTAAATCAATTACTTAACTCTGGGAAAATAAAAAAAATAAAAAAACTAGTTAAGTCTATCCTTAAGCTCTGCCAGCTAGATATTTTGTCATTTTCTTAACTCTCTATTCTGTCGGTCAACTCTGCAGTTCGTCGTCGGTGACAACTGCCAGTTCCATCGGTGCAACTTCAGTTAGATTCGAGATCTCCGTCTGTCAGGCATCATAGGATTTTTCCTCACTGGGAAACACTATCATCTACTCATTGGGCATCACTGTGACTTTTTCTTTTCCTTTACCGATGGTGTGCACTCCATTGATGTTGTCTGTCACTTAGTGAATACTTGACTTTTATGCATTGCTGAAAGCATAACTCTGTTCCATTGAATCTCTGAAGTCTTTGGTATTTTGTACATGACTGTATAGATGATATCAAGTTGACATCAATGATAATACAAATTATTAACTATTTTAATGTCTTGCATCATCTTCAACTTAACATTATCAAACATTCAATCAGTTACATGTCATCAATCTCTCCCTTTGGCATTGATGGCAACATACTATATTATCACACTATACTATTTCTAATACAATATGAAATATAATTGTTGAGATTCATCAAATTACTAAACACTTTGTTTTGATAGCCGATACAAAAGTCTAACCGTCGATAAGCTCTGTGTTAGCTTAGATTTGATTCTTGCAGCTTTCTATATTTCTTCTTCTTATGTGTTGTGTTCTCTTTTTGTGTCAATTTCTCTCTTGACTGTTCTTCTTTGATGTCTCTGTCTTTTGTCAGCATCTCTCCTTTTGTATATGATTTCTTCATGCAAATTCTCTCCCTATGGATATGATCTCTCCCTGTTTGGAGTAATCTGATAATGAATAGTTTTAGATGAAAATATGGATACTTTATCTCCGTTTAACAACAATGCCAAACAAATATTTTACCAATATCTGACATTTATGTCAAACAACTATTTTCTTCTTTCCATAATATATTCCTTGAATTTACCTTATCCATTAGCAATACAACAATATACTCTAGTGCTCGGTTCTGATATATACCTTTTTGTATATAGATGTAGATTTGAAGTTCATCTTTTGCTTGCATCAACATGAATTTTATTCTAATAATATATGGGTTGATGCAACCTTCAGCCCTTTACTGACTGGTAGACATGGGTTTGACCCCTAGTCTCTTTTTCAAGTACTCAAATGTATCCTTGGGTAGTGGCTTGGTGAAGATATCATCCAATTTTTCTTTTGATTGCACATATTCAAGTATCACCTCTTTTTCTTGAACTTGTTCTCTTAAATAATCATACTTGATGGCAATGTGTTTAGTCTTTGCATGCATGACTGGGTTCTTCTAAATATTTATTGCACTGGTGTTATCACAATAGATAATTACTAGTTCTGAGATCTTCATATGCATACCTTCCAGCAACTGTTTGATCCATGCAATATTTGAGCAGTTTGCAGCAGCAACAACATATTATACTTCTGCAGTAGAATGAGAGATGCATCCTTGCTTTTTGCTAATCCATGTGACAATTTTTTCACCCATAAAGAATGTTCCTCCAGTTGTGCTCTTTTGGTCATCAAGATTTCCAGCCCAATCAGCATCAGTAAACACTTTTCATTCAAATTTGCCTTCTCGTCTATACCATAAGCCAAATTCCTCAGTATTCTTCAAATATCTTAGAATTCTTTTCACAACAGTCATATGTGATTCCCTGGGGTTAGAAGAAAATCTAGCAAAAATTCCTACTGCATGTGCAATATCCGGTCTAGTGTGTACAACATACATGAGTTTTCCTTTTATTGATCTATACAAAGTCTGATTTACCTCTGTTGTCTTGTCTTCCTTTGTCAATTTGCATCCAGTAGCCATTGGTGTTCCAACAGGTTTGGAATCTTCCATCTTGAATATTTTCAGGACCTCTTTGATGTATTTGGATTGTGTAATGAAAATACCTTCACTTTGTTGAATGATCTAAAGACCAAGAAAGAACTTGATCTCTCCAAACATAGACATCTCAAACTCTTTTCTTATCTCATCAACAAATGATTTGCATAGCATATCATTTCCTCCAAATATGATGTCATCAACAAATATTTCAGCAATCAAAGTGTTAGCATTAGTATCTTCTTTCAAATAAAGATTACTGTTTTCACTAGTCTTGATAAATCCAATAGTTATTAGATAGGAGTGAAGTCATTCATACCAGGCTCTGGGAGCTTGTTTTAATCCATACAAGGCCTTGTGTAGTCTACATACCATGTTCCTCTTGTCTGGATCCTCAAACCCTTCTGGTTGTTCAATGTATACCAGTTCTTCAAGTATTCCATTTAGGAATGCTGACTTGACATCCATTTTCTATACTTTGAATCCTTTATATGTAGCATAAGCAAGTAGTATTCTTACTCCTAGTCTAGCAATGGGTGTAAAGGTCTCTCCATAGTCTATACCTTCCTCTTGTGCATACCCCTTGCATACTAGTCTTTCTTTGTTCCTTGTGACTTCTCCATTCTTGTTTAGCTTATTTTGAATATCCATTTAGTACCGATGACATTCTTGTCATCTGGTCTTGGCACAAGTGACCATGTTTTTTTCTTCTCAATCTGTTCAATTTCATCATTCATAGCACTTATCCATTCTTCATTATCTAGTGTAGCATTGACAGATTTTGGCTCAAACTCACAAATTAAGCAATTTGAGTTTAAAGACTTACTTCTTGTTCTTGTACCAACGTTCTTATCTCCTATGATATGGTCCTCTAGATGGTTCCTTCTTACATATCTTGCAAGTATAGGTACAACTCTTTGTGTATCAGTTTGATCTTCATGACCTTGCACATTATTTTGATCATTATCCTGACCGTCGGTAACAACATTCTGACCGTCGGTTGCAACATTTTTTTGTTCTAGAATTAAGCACTATTGCTCAGGTAGAGTTATGGGTTCCTCACAATATAAACACTTGTTGTAGTCTTCTGGTTCTTTCATGCTTTCCAGCTCATTCTTTTATGCAAATTCATCAATCATCACATTTGCACTTTCAACTATTTTGTTAGAAGTCTTGATTAGACATTTAAAAGCTTTTCTCTTGGTAGTATACCCCAGAAAAATACCTTCATCAATTTTGGCATCAATTTTTCCATTTCTATAATCCTTTAAGACATAACATTGACTACCAAATATTTTGAAGTAACTTACATTGGGTGTTTTACCATACCATAGCTCATAAGGAATCTTCTTTGTGTCCTTCAATTGTACTCTGTTAAGTGTATAAATAGCAGTGCTGACAGCTTCCCTCTAGAAGATTTGGGTGATGTCCTTTTCTATCATCAGTGTTCTTGCACAATCAACTATTGATCTGTTTCTTCTCTCAGCAATCCCATTTTG
>MU228071.1:1866311-1876380 GCA_018584345.1 Thuja plicata
TATGACATCATCAAATCCAGTTAACTGATTTATCAAAATGGAAACAATCCAGTTCCACTCAGTTAACTGATTCTCCACTGTTTATCATTTTAGAAACATTTCAGTTAACTGTGAACTGATTTTGGAAGTTTCTAAAATAACTGATCAGTCAGTTCAGTCATCTGACTCTCTTGACCAATCGAATCACTTGCACATGGATTGTGCTTCTTCAATCGAATTTGAGCCACTCTTTGAAGTTCAATCTCGACCGCCGATTCGAGAGAGACTTCTATAAAAGAGAAACTCTTTTCCTTCACAAAGGATCCTAATTTTTGCTTGAAGTTATTATGCTGCATTTTCGTCTTAATTATCTTGCATTCTTAGCATAGCTGTTATTGTTGTTTAATTTCATGTTAATCATGCAAACCTAATCTTAGAGAATATTTCAATTGGTGTTTTAAAATCAATCTTACACACTTTAATTGGTGCTCTAAAACTAGATCTTAATTATTTTTTGATTAATTGCATCTGCATAACTATCTTAGATCATTTAGAAATAGTTTTTAAATCCTTCGTTTAGGTCTTTGGTGTAGTCACTGAGCTTGCAATGACCTGAGAGAAAGCTCATACTCTTGCCTTCTAGAAGGCAATAGGTTGACTCTTCCAGACATGTAGGGTGAATGAATCAATATTCATTCCTATATGCATCTGAAGAATAATGACCATGTTGAAGTGTTCTGCTAAATCAGAGGCCCACATTTAGCATGCACAAGATACGCTATCGCATCACAGAAAATAAGGCTTGCATCTGGGATTTCCCAGATCATTTTTGGTTTGAGATCGCATCTGGTGAACATACTGTCGCATCTGGTGAAATGGGTCACATCTGGTAAAAGGTATCACTTCCAGTCATTTTAGGCTCGCATCTGGTTAGAAAATTTTCACACTTCATTTTCCTAACCCTAACATCTTGACCATTTGTGTTATTGACATTTTTTTGCAGCCTAACGATTGTTTGTAGGTTGTTATTGAAGGTCTTTTTTTGTGAAAGTTGAAGCAAATGATACTAACTTGGTTTTTCAGGTTGCTAACCCCCCCATCTTGACTTCTATTTACTTGCTTTCCATACTAATAACATTTTCCAATCTACCACTAAACTAACTAGAGGAATATGCTCTTTTCCTTTCTAGGATAGAAACTCACACCTCATTTTATGGGTTGAAAATAATTTGGAGATAACTGAACAAGAAAAATCTCATCGCATAATTACTCTTAGAATCAGTAATTGAAACAATCAAAGCACTTAATATTGTGGGCAAATTGAACAAGTTTCATTGTCTAATTTTGGATCAAAAATTGAACAAGCTACTCATTTAAAAATTGTGGATTAATTGAAAAAGCAAACTTTCCCTTCAAAGCATTCTGTTTTCCATTAAAAAGGAACACTTTAAATCGAGCACAACATTGCTTGAGGGAATGAATTTTTTTTTGAATCTATTTTAGGATAAAATGACATGGATTAGGAGAGTATTCTCTTCTTCCTTGGAAGAATAAAAAATCTATACGTCCTACGCTCGCGAATCCTTTGTACACATATTTAATAGTAGAGTGCCTGCTGGTTGAGGAAACAATCTCCTGGGAATGACCCAAGTGAGGAAAGGTTTTATGCCAACCCTTCCAACTCACTATAAATAGTTGCTTCCTCGTAGGCTAAAGCCTTAGAAGACAGAGCCAATTTTGTTCATGGAATTTTGACATCATTCCTTGAACATGCTTGGGTATGTGTAGAGTGGAGCCACTTGAATCTTTCTTGCGAGACTACATATATTCAAGTACTCATAGGGCTATATGCCTCAGTTTTTCCTTGTGCAATTCTATGGGGGACGGTTTTGAATGGATTTCCCAATAATAGACAACATTTCAACTGAAAGAATTCCTGATTCACCCTCGAAAGGGTGATAATCTTTGTGCAAGGCAAAAATTAATTGCCCCAAGACACTTGTCATATTGTGCCCTCACTTGCATTTGGAGTCGGCTAATACAACATCATGATTGGAGCCATTGCATGCTTGGTGATGGCTGTATTCTGATTAGCATTTGAGTGTGTGCCTAAGTCAATGAGCAAATATTTTCATCCTCCACCTAGAAAATAGGAAAAAGATGTGTGTCTGTTTCACCCTCCTAACGATGAAAATCTATTTGGCGTGTTTGAAAAATCATTAAAATGATACATCTTCAAAACAAAAAAAAAATTCAATCCTAGATCAACGCACATGTTTTATTCACCAACAAATGTCAGAATGCAAAAACTACAAACAGACAAGCTTCACGCACTTCCAAAACAAACTTTTCAAAGCTGATTAAAACTGACAAAGACATCATAAGATCGCATCCTAGATTTTCTAAATCACATGTAGTATTTAGGCTCGCATCTGGTATCCTAGATCGCATCTAGTCAGCACATAATCACATCTAGGCTCATCAGTAGCTTGCATCTAGTATTTATAGGATCGCATCTAGGACAGTGGGCACTTGAAAAATAATTTCTTAGAAAGTCTCAGTTGATTTGGATACCCTTTTGGCTCTTTAGTCTGTCCCTAATTTTTTCAGGTCTCCCTGTCGTTAAATCAAAATACTTTTTTAGACATTCGCCTTGCATATCCTGTCAGTTTCTCATGATCTGTGTCAATACATGTTGTCTATCCGCTTCTTACAAACACTTGGTTCCCAGCTCACTATCAGGGCATTCTAACCCTCTGACACTGGAATCATTTACTTCCACCAAGACTCAAATGATACCTCCACCTAGACACACTCACTTGAATGGTTCGAGACCCTACTCGATGTAGAATTGAAAGATGCAACAAGTACATGTCTAAAGGATTGAAAGTGCCTCCTAAAACACCACACTTTCAAGGAGAAACATCTCATAGTTCCTTACTCGATCTAAACTCTCCACAAATGGATAGCGACACTCACATATGGAGTGAGGCTTTTGAGGAATATAACAATGGAAAACACCAAAAGCCCGAAGATACCGATGAGGAAGAAGAACCCACATTCAAACATCCTTTATTTGAGTCTGATAGTGAGAACAAAATCACTGAAGAAGAATATGAAAAACTCAAATAGAGAAAGAGGTTCCATAAAATAATGGAAAAGATGATTGACAAGGATAAAGAGAAATACTTCCTCCATCTAGCATCCACGGGTGTCAAATTACCTAAGGATTACAATGTGGAACAACTCAAAGAAAAGGATGTACCAAATCCTATATCTATTCTTGCCAAACAGCTAACATTGATGCAAACAGAGCTTATGAATCTCAAACAAGAGAAAGCTAAACCAAAATCACCATACTCTATGGACTCCATTTGTCCATTCCCATTTGATAAAAGTATTACTATGGTCCTATTTCCTCCTAATATAGCAAGACCAAAGTATGACAAGTACACAGGAGAAACTGACCCACACAATCATGTAAGGGAATTATGTGCTCTAAGCATAGAATATGCATACGAACCTACATACCTCATGTGACTATTTCTGGGAAGTCTAGGAGGTAATGCCATGGAGTGGTTCTCAAAGCTGAACCCTAAGGTCAAAACATTTGAGGAGCTAATTCAATATTTTATCTAGCATTACTCCTATAACATACAACATGATGTGACCATGATGGATTTTTGTAATACTAAATGGAAGATTGGTGAATCATTTACACACTTCCTACAAAGATGGAAGAAGATCTTTGCATGATATTCAAGGGCCATTCCCGAATCGAAGAAGATGGAAATCTTCATTAATAACCTGGTTCCTGAATTGAACTACACATTACAAATGCAAGACTCACCAAGCTTTGACAGAATGATTAAGAATGCCCCCCATATCGAAGAAGTTATGGTCAGAAGGGGGGAGATCACCCTTCAAAATGAAAAAAAAACCAACAACTCCAAATCCAAGCCTAAATGGTGGAAGCAAAACAAAAATGTTGTCAATGATGGAGTAGTTGATGCCTCTATTATTAACCCTAAACCTGAGGTGTTCAATCTGACTAATAGCATGCAGCCAAGAAAAGACACCAAGGTCACGACCCCCTCCCCAAAATAAACAATGATAATGGTAAAGGACTGTCATGGACTTCAAAACATCAAAGAACATCTACTCCTTTGGGAGAACCTCTCGAGACCATTTTAAAGACTCTATTGGATAACAATCTTTTCACAATTTCTGATTCAAAACCCTGGGAACCAGCAGTCAAACCAAGGTGGTGGGATGATAATTCCTATTGTGTCTTCCATAAGAAAAAAGGACACAAGACTAATAATTTCCTTAAACTTAAACATGTCATTCAAGACCTCATTGAAGGTAGTAAGATCAAAGTAGATGGACACACTACCAATGAAGATCATACAACATTCAATAAACCATTTCTTAATTACAACAAAGGAGAAACATCTAAAGGAAAGAGTAATGAATTAAACTACACCTATTCCAATAATGACAATGTGATCAATATGCTAGACATTAATACTGAATCAATTAATGTGGTCACAATCAAAGGTGTTTAATTCCACTCAAATGCCATAACATGGAGCCAAGTGTAGGTCATGATCAAAGGACCCCCAAAACCAGCATCACTGTCCAAGGTTCCTATCATTACTATTCATAAACCAACAACAAAACTCATGGTTACTATTCCTAGAGAAAAGTATGACTTGGTAGACCAATTTCAATGAACCTCTACCAAAATTTCCATTTTTGAGTTGCTCAAGATATCCACAGTACATAGGGAAATCCTAGAACAAGCTCTACATGCTACTAACGTCCCAAAGGATATTGATATAGGCAAATTCCAAGCGATGGTCAATCACATATCAGCGCCACATTACCTCTCCTTTTCTTAAGAGGATGATAATTCATTGATACATCCACATAATCAACCCCTCCATATCAAAGTCCTCATTCATAAATCCCATGTTAGATGCGTGTTGATAGATGGAGGTGCAGGATTGAATATTTGTACACTTAATCTGATCAAGAAATTGGGTCTTCCATAATAGACCATTGACTCTAGAAGCAAAATAACTATCAAAGCTTATGATGAGGAAGAAAGATCCTCTAAAGGTCTTATTGTTCTACCTATCAGAGTTAGACCAATTGAGAGGAATGTCATATGTCAAGTTTTGGATCTACCCCTGGCCTACAATATACTATTGGGAAGACCATGGATTCACGAAATGCAAGTTGTGCCATCCACTTACCGTCAGTGTATAAAGTTCCCACATAATGGGGTGGAAGTGATGAGTCCTACAAGTGCTAACTATACTTGTAATAATATCAAAGCAGGTAGTATGATCCCATATAATAAAGAGGCTATGGATGTGATTGATCCTAAAACTACCAAGGACATGGTTATGAAGAGTTTTGGCAAAACCTTAAAACTTGAATAAACAGGTATGGGAGAGTACAAGCTGGACCTGATTCCCTCACTAAAAAAACTTCTGGTATCACCAAGTTCTAATGGAAAACCTTCCTCGACATTCACACCTACTGCATCCAAGGAGCCAGAAGTACACAAAGAAAATGGCATGATAAAGGCATCCACATCTTCTTTAGATAACACAAAAGAACAAGCAGTCTTGGACTGGCTTTACAAAGGAGAACCAGTGGAAGCTAAGGTCAAACATGTAAATATATCTCCAGAACAATATGGAAAGGGATATGATTTCCTCAAATAGATGGGATACAAAGGAAAGGGACCTCTAAACGACATAGGATGAGGGCTTATTGAGCCTATACCCATGGAGTTCCAGAATACCAGAGACAAAATAGGACTAGATTTTAATACTAAAACTGATAAACCTGCTTCAAAAGATAGTCCAACCTCAGACAAAGGAAGTGATGAAATAGGTGAACTAGAGTAGTGGTCCTATGAAAGGTTATTACATGTTGGCACTGAGAATCCCAACTATCAAGGAGAGCACTATGTACCCAGCTTTGAGGTACCACAAGATCTTCACACGCCTTTGTTAGCACAACCTCCCATTCAAGAGGTAGGAGACTCAACAACAGATGATTAAGAAATACCCTTGATAGAAAAAACTACAGTAAGAATGCCCCAACAATGGGATTTACATCCTAACTAGGGGAAATTGGTCATGGTTTCAAATGTCCTTGATCTACCACACTTTGATCTGCAGGTAGCTAACAGGGTGCACCAAATAACTATTGCTAAATACTTAAATAGATCTAATGATGAGATCATTGACTCTCATGATTATGAATGGGATGAGCAATGTGAAGCTAACTTTAGAGAATTAAAAGGGTACCTGGTTACTCCTATTCTTATGGCACCTATTCATGGAAAGCCATTACTCTATATTTTAGCTATAGCTACATCATTAGGAGTATTATTAGCACAAGAGGATGAAACAAAGAAAGAAAGAGCTATCTACTATATTAGTAGAACACTAGTCACCTATGAGCTCAATTACAACATTATTGAGAAATCATGCTTAGCAGTCGTCTTTGCATCACAAAAATTAAGACACTACATGCTATCACATACAGTAAGGCTCATTGCTAAGATTGATCATCTAAAGTATCTTTTCAGAAGAAAAACATTAACAGGATGCTTAGCAAAATGGGTCCTCATTCTCAGTGAATTTGACATTGAGTATGTGGATAGGAGAGCTATTAAAGGACAAGTCCTTGCTAATCAACTAGCAAATTCACCACTTCAAGATGATGAACCTTTAAAGATTGAATTCCCTGACGAGACAATCATGCACCTGAATGAGTATCCATGGAAGATGTACTTTGATGGTTCTTTTACACAACAAGGCTCTGGGGCAGGAGTTCTATTCATAACTCCTCAAGGCTATAAGATACCCAAGTCTTACAAACTGATGTTTCCATGCATGAACAACATTTCTAAATATGAAGCATTGGTAAATGGACTCAAGCTTGCCATGGAATGGAAAATTGTAGAGTTGCATGTATATGGTGACTCTCAACTCATTATCACTCAGGTCAATGGCGAGTATCAAATGAAAGATGAGAAGTTGATGCCCTATAAGCAAATGGTTGATGATTTAAAGAAATACTTTGTATTCATCACATTCTAGCAAGTACCCAGAACAAAAAATAAGGCTGCAGATACCATGGCTACATTGGCGTCCATGTTACAACTGGAAGAACATCAATTCTATTATGACTTCTTGGTGGAAGAACTATCCTATCCTTCCTTTGATACCCCTGAATACCAAGTAATTCATGCTTTAACTACCCCAGACCAATCTGGATATGCAAATATCATTTCCTATCTCACTAACCAAACCATTCCTAATGATCTATCCAGAAATGAGAAGAGAGCCTTGATTAGGATAGCATCGCGTTATGTCCTCATAACTAATAACTTATATCGACGAGGTCTTGATGGTACACTTCTTAGGTGTTTAGAACTCGAAGAGTCTGATCTCGCACTAAAAGAAGTCCACGAAGGTGTATGTGGATCACATTCGAACGACTTTTCATTAGCTAAGAAACTACTCAGAGTTGGCTATTACTGGCCTACCATGGAAAAAGATGCTATTCACTTTTCAAAAACATGTAATAAATTCTAGACACATGGAAATCTCATCCATTCTCCTGCCAGAGAACTCATACCTTTCATTACACATTGGCCATTTCAGCAATGGGCCTTTGACTTGGTTGGACAAATATATCCCAATTCTTCAAATGGACACAATTTCATCATTACGGCCACTGACTATTTCACAAAGTGGGTCAAGGCCATTCCATTGATCAAAGCTATGAGAAAACAGGTGGCTATGTTCATTCTAAACTACATTATTTGTAGATATGGTATACCCTCTTCAATTGTAACAGACAATGGGGGCCAATTTAAAAATCAAGACATTGATGACCTTTGTGAACAATTCCACATCACTCAACATTGCTCCTTAATATATTATCCTTAAGGTAATGGACAGGATGAGGCATCCATTAAAAATATTCTAAAAATCCTACACAGAACTGTGAGTAAGTCCGGTAGAGACTGACATCTACAACTAAATCCGGCACTATGGGCCTACAGAAAGAGCATCAGAACACCAACATGAGCCACACCATTTTCCCTAGTCTATGGTGCTGAGGCAGTTCTACCTATTGAGGTTAAAATCCCATCTTTGTGGATATCTTTACAAGGTCTTGTTACTGATGAGCAGTACCACGTCGATCGGGTGAATTCTTTAGACCTACTAGATGAGCACAGACAATAGGTGTTCGACCATCTGAAGGTATACCAAGGATGCATGTCCAAAGGGTACAACAAGAAGGTCAAACCACAAAAATTTAAAGTGGGGGATATTGTCTTAAAGGAGAATCCTAAGAACCAACCCAACAAGGAGAAGAAAGGAAAGTTTGAACCTAACTGGTTAGGACCTTATGTTATCACTGCTACTTTTGGGACTGGAGCTTATCAACTAGCTACACCTGAGGGAGATGTTCTTCTAGATCCTATCAACACTCTACATTTGAAGAGGTTCTACGCTTGATGTTTGGCTAGCAGAGCTTGTACAATGAAATAGTTCTTAGAAAATACCAAAAACATTCAGAAAATTGATCCTGAAGAAATCCAAAAACAATGGAAAAAGTCCTGAAAAAAAGGTATCTTTGGTGAAAACCTGGCAAACAGGCGCCTTGATACTATAAAAACATTTAAAAAAGAAAAAATAGCTAAAAAAATTGACAAAGAGAAAAGTGCCTTGAGGACAACTTGGTCAAACAGGCGTCTTGGTAGCAAAAAGAAAGAAAAGATCTTGCCAAGTGGTGAAAACCTGGCAATCAGGCGTCACTTGTGTTCTACACTCCATCTATCAAAGCATCACTAATACTGAGCCTTCACAATTTCACCTGTGCTAAAATGCTAACTTTGTTTCCTAAATGACTATCTTATCCTCGCTTGCAATTTGTCTGCATTTCTATCTTAAGGTCAAGTCATTCTGCACTGGGGGCATCTTTGCCAGTTTGATAGGTTGCATCTGCTAAGTCTTCATAGGATGGTTTGTCTCGTAATATAATACTTTCTGATACTTTCACTACCACTATTACGTTCACCAAACAAGGATGACACAAACATTGCACTAACATGAACGGTTTTCCTAAAACCTAGTTTGGATTGCAAACATGAACAATGATGTACACAGACATTGGAGACATATTTTCTTGAATTCCCAACTTTTTGATTGATGAATCTATACTGTGCTTGAAAAATGAATCAATAGTATTACTTAAACATAGTTTGGTCTTGGATTGATCATAACTCTCATATGTTCTGATAATGTTTAAACTAGGGGCATCTAAGCAATTATGAATTTTTATTGATTCTCAATTGATGTTGTTATAGCTCCTGAGTTACTCCATGACGTCTGTGAAAAGAAAAAGAGTCGCAAGGATAGGGGGCATAATTTTTTATTGGTTTTCTGCATATGGTGATTGTTCCAAGTAATCCTATAAATTTCACCTAACTTGGATGTTTATGGTAAGAGCTGCCACTATGGGTGGATAGCCGCGTATATCTCGATCTTTGTTATGTGTAAACTATAGTGAGGTTGAAACAATTTCCTTGTCTATTTTTTGACTCAGATTCTCACAAAGGTATACGAAGCATAATGTACCTAAGGATATGAATTTTCAAGGTCATTGCAGGTCCAATATCTTGCCTTACACATAATCTGGTATATTAAAAGGAAGGTGACTATCTTGTCATCCTGGCTTTTATGCCTTGACGCCTAAGTCTATTTCTGACATTCCAATAAACATAGTATTCATACTTTCATAATATCAGTAGGTATTAGTGATGGTTGTAATATCAAGTGGTATCCCTTTCGAAAAGTGCCCAATGATGATAAGCATGTTACAATATCTGCAAATTAGTGACAAGTCTTAAAGAGTCTACATGTAGCTGCATTTAGAGATTGCATAATGCATTTTGTGAAAGAAGTAAAAACACAAGGAATTTTGTACTCAAAAGTTATTTCTATCTTTATTCTTCTAAAAACCAAGTTAATTACATCTATCCATATTA
>MU228071.1:1880893-1912394 GCA_018584345.1 Thuja plicata
TAATCTAATTCTAATCCTAATTTCATCCTAACCCACCTCCTAATGTTGTCACATTCCATTAAGGAATGATTAACAACTCCACCCACTTGAGAAAGTCAAGGAATCTCAAGATTCCTTTCCTCAAGTCCACTTTCTCAAGCCACCCTGTTACACCCTTCCCATGCTTCTTTAAGACTCTCATTAATGCCTCATTAATGAAGATTCCTTAATCCCATGTCTCCACCATGCCTATTGAATTCCCAAGGCATTTATTTCTCTTACACACCATTAATGAGTTCTTCAACTCCATTAATGCACCTTATCCCCCCTCTCTCTCCTCATTCTTCTATAAATAGAAGACATTTTTGAGAGAAAATAAGCCTTCATCTCATATTGAAAATGCATCATTGTGCTGCTAGGATTCATCTAGATTCATGTTTCATTTAGCCTTTCATGTTTAGGCATTGTTATTATCTCCATTTTTAGAGCTAGAATGCATTACTTAATGATTAAATAGCTTGTTTTAATTCAAATCTTTCATGCTAAGTCGTATATGTCACTAATAGTAGTATAATGTGAGGGCTATTATGTTATTAATCACACTCTTCTTAGTTAAAATGCAATAGGTCGATATTAGTAGTTTTATATGCTCATCTAACCCCTTTTTAGCTAATGCAATGATCTATTGAAGAGTTGTGTCTTTCTTAAACAGGTAAAAAATCACACACACAAAAGCATCTTCAGATTTCAAGGCATCTTGCACATACAAATAACACATATCATCAACATTCAATGGTTCACTGAAAATTAGTAAGTCTAAATCAGGCACACAATCTGACTTGTCACCCTTTTCAACATCTTTGTCCATACAAAAGATTTCAAAATCAAGCAAATTCAAATCAAAAAATAGATAGTCCTTTAAAATTAATGCGTGAGCCATTAGACCTTGGAGTATTATCATACTGAACCTCACAACCATCTTCTGTACATACTTTGTAAAAAACTAAATTAATATCAGCATGCACACACAATGGATCACTATGAATTGAAAATCCTTCAAACTCATACACATAGTCTATCTGTAAGCTGTTTGAATCATATATTGGAAGAGAACCACAAAGATGTGAGTCACACATATCATTGCTAGAAATATTATCACCATCAAACTTAATATGAACATGACATGAGAATTCCTAACTATTGATGAGTGCAAATTTTTTCTATTCTAAAGCTAACGATTCTGAAATATGTTTAGTACTTAGCAGCTAACTATCTTAAATCACACCTTGCCCATGTTTATCTCCTTGACTACAAGTATTGTCCTTTTGTGAAATAAGATTCACAACATTATCAGTGTCATGATTAGATCTAAAAACCCAAAAGACTCATTCCTCATACTTATATTATCATTCTCCTCCTATTGATAAATAACATATGCTATTATACGTTAAGGAGAAGCATCATTTTCACAATAATAAGAAACAACATCACTCGTGGATTCATTTCTATCACTTTTAATTTCATTACTCTTTATTAGCATCGTTAGGCTCAACATTATATGCACTTTCAACTTTAGGAACCTCAATCATTTTTATCCACTTTTTAACATGCTCAAAACCTGCTACTTTCAAGGATGCGGGCCAATTAACTTAATCAGGCTCATAGAGGCCCAAAAATAAATCAACTCAGGTGGAATCTTGAGGACTAAGAGGAATAATAAATTATTTTAGTGCAGTTATAAACCTCTTACAAAAGATAATTGTTGATTCTTCCTACATTTTCCTCATTCTCTTCCTTATTGACAATATTATTTGTTCTTGGAGTTCTTGTCTCAAAAAATCTTTATCTCCAAGAGGCTCCTCAAATATGGTAAAGGAATTTTAGATCCTGGAGTATCATCTAAATCTATCAAATTCACTTCCTCTTGCTCCTAAACTCTAACAAATAAATTAATCTCTTTTTTAAGGCCAAGAGGAGGAGGTACACAAAAAGTGCTTTGATGACTTTGACTTCTACTCTGACCCTTTCTCTTTGAATAGGACTGAGACTTGGACTTTCACATTACATCTGTTTCTATGTATGAAGCATCACTCTGATAATACATCTCTACTTGTATAATTTCAAGCTCTATATATCCACTATGCAGTTACACATTTTAAAAGATAATACATACTTCTCACAAATTTCATGACTGAAATTTTCAACTATGAAGTATGTAAAACAACACTAACTACCCTTATCTTTCTTAGTGCTTAACTCACTTAATAGGGAAACACTATTTACAAATGAATTTCATGGAAAGACAATTTTGACACATGAAAATCAAAATACTTGGAGATGTTGTATTGGCTATAAGTTAGCTTTCTAGCTAGAAATATTGATAGATCTGAAGATACCTTCATACTTGCATTAAGTTCTTTAGTAGAGTCGCCACCTCTTTGCAGAGGAAAAACATTTGAAGAGCTGAAACTTCTTCACTAACTAAATTTGTTCACTGACCAACCAAAGCACTGCAACACCTCCTTATCCAACAATATGACCTCATATGGATTCCTTTCTCAAACTTGTCTAGGTTCTTCATCATAAGAGCTCAATTCTGCATCATCTCTACTTCAATTCCCTTGGTTCTTTTTTAGTTCTTCTCAAATAGTGCACACTGGTGCAAATAGAGATCTCATAGTCTTCACTCACAACATGTGAGATAATATGAAATAATCTTGAAACATGGACAAATCTGGATAGACTTACATTGAAAGATAAAACACATTCTCATACAACTTTTATGATAATTGACTCACTCGACAGGAAGCTGGAAATTTTCAAAATAAACACATGACTCTAAACAACAACGTGGTTTGGGGCTAATTCAGAAAAACAAGGAACAACTCACTTAAACTTTATTGTAACCAAATATATTTTTTAACATCCCCAGTAGAGTCACCATTTTGTTGGTTCTTGGAACATGTTTACACTACAAAATAACAACCAAGTTGTTGAGCGTTGTTTTTACATAAGTCAATTACTATGATTTTGATATTCGATTTCCTCTCTTGAAAGAATAATGGAGTTATTCCCAAGGTTCTTTGTGGTCATGGTACAACCTGTTTGGTAACTCAGTTGAAAATAAATGTGAATGTTCACAAGGAGGCCTTTACTGGTACTTCAAGATGTCAAACTGAAAAACAACTTAAACACTTGTTTTTTGTATTATTTAAATTATCAATGCACATAACTTCCTAAGGATGCAAATTTATGCTTTAAACTAAAGATTATTCCAATTGCTTCAGATTTATGAGAGATAATTTAAAAGAGTTGGGCGACAATAATAAAGTAAATTTTTCTGGAAATGAAATCCTAGCAGACATAAACCATTGTTAATCCCTCTTTATGAATTTGAATGACGGAAAGATTTGGAGAAACCCACTAGATATAAATCAGGCCACGTCGCAATTGTATACCCAATAGATGAAATCATTTAGAGAGAAAATGTATTTACGCATGCAAGATTTTCAAAATCTATCAAATCATGAAGTCACCAAGATGTGAACACACACAAGACACATTTATCATTGAACCCAAAAGATGATCTTTCCCATACATTAGTCACAACAAGGTAGGTGAACAACAACAAACTCAAATTTAAAGAATCACAGATTCGAGAAACAATAAACATAGTTGGCTCTTTGAAAGGAATGAATAAGCAAACATACATTCATTAATTTCTCATAGATAGAATAAAAGAATCACACCATGGATGAAGCACCAATTGTAGATCTTTATTGCATCAAGCATTCGACCGTATTACATTGTTTGGATTATAATATATAGTGCTTTGATCTAAAAACTCTGAACCCAAAAACTAAGGCTTCAACAACTCTAAAAATGATTAAAACAAAGCTAAATCTAAAGCTTGTTAAAGAAAACTACTACTAAAATGATGCTAAATAGTTTGCATGGATCCTTGATCCATTTACAATTAGTTTTCCCATGAATTTAGGGTCAAAATCACTCATAAAGAAGAGAAAAAGGAACTAGAGCTCCATTGTTTTTAACTGTAGTATTCTTTTTGATCTCTGAGTTCTCCCTTGGAATATTCATTTGGAGTTTCCCATGCGGTGAAGACTGATAGAAGACCTTTAGTCATGCAAAAAATAACCCCATTTGTTGATCAATCTAATCCAAAACTCTACTTTTATGCAAAAACTCTCAGGTTGGACTAGCCTAGAATTCGGACCCCGACCTTAACCTCAAATTTTGACAGAGGCAAAATTCACTAAGTATGAAAATCAATTTTTGGGTCGACTAAGTAAGGGGAATTTTCCATTTCAAAATTTGGCTAAGTGTGGACTTCTAGGACCCTTGAAGTTTCATACTTTTAGAGTCCAAAAGGCTAAAAAATCAAACTTGAAAAAATGGCTACATATAAAAAATGACCCCTTCAAAAAATGGCTAAGTGTCAAAAATCTCCATTTTGGAAAATTTTACTAAGTCTGGAAATTTTTCGACCCTGGATTTTTGAGGTTGTAGACCTTCAAAAAATGCAATATCAAAAATATAGAACCTCTGAACCTTCAAACCTCTGAACCTCCAAACTTTTGAACCTCCAAACTCCGAAGCTACAAACCTTGATGTGAGGCCTCACCCCGAATCCCATCGTAGTTTTCCAGTTTTTCTGCTTATGATAGATTTAGCATATGATAATTTACATTTTGATGCACTATAGACCTCATGGATTTTATGCTTTATGTCATGGATTGATCATTTTGGATTTTGGACACATACTTTATGATGCACCTTATGGACTATATTATGTTTCTATTATGGACATTTATTTTTGAGACAATTGATTTGGAAATACATTATGATTATGTTATGGGTTCTTGATGATAGGATAATTATTATAAATGGATATTATACTTAGGTATCATGCAATGTGAATCTTACCTTATGTTGTATTCGTAAAATGAAATTATTATATTCTTGTGATCTTAAGTAATAAACTTAGTATGTTGATGTTTTCCTTAAGTTTCAAATATTGCTTATTCCTTTATGATATATATATTTATCTCCTTGGACTACTGATATTTGAATTGAGTGTGCAGGTATGAGACCATGGTATTTTATTCAGGGAACCAAACAAAGGAATATGTGAACTCAGTTTGAGCCAAGGTTGCATCTAATGAGAGGCAAGACCTCGTTGTATCGTGATTTAATTTGTAAATGTATATGGTTGTTTGTGGAAATGTATTCCTTAAATGTATTTTCTTATTTCTTTGTGATTTTTCCCAAGTGGATATGACATGGTCTAGTGATGTGTAAATGTTGTGTGTGTCATTTGACACTTGTGATTTGTACTTAAGGCCATGACATTTCAACTAGGTAATGGTTGTCCACCTACCTAGGTAAGTACATTAGTGAATCCCCATATGCATACCTTGGTTTGGGGGATGGGGGTGTGGTCATCTCATTAGAATTTCGAAAGTACTCTTATAGTGGTCTTTTAGACGGGTTAGAAAGTGCCTAGAGGTGTGTTGGGGTCATTTTTAGGTAGCCCACTTGTTATACCAATAGATAAGGGCCATTTTAACCCTAGGATAGCCTTTGGTTGACTATGTGACCCTTCCAAAAAGTTGGTTTCCCAAATTGGACGAAAATCAACTCTTGTGAGGCTTGACCTTGGATAGACCACCTTTCCATCTTTGTACAAAGACATTATTCACATTTTTGGAGTTTCCCCTTTTGGATCCATTTTTAGAAAGTTGTAAGAGTTTAGGGAAGAGGGACCAATTAGAGGACTTTCCTTCTCCCTATGATTTTTCTAGTGGCTTTTTAGTGGGGACTCTCTATGTTGGAGAGTTTGAAAACCCACTCTCTAACTTAGAGACATAGCTAGAGTTGGTGACTTGGAAAGGAGGACTTAGGCTAAAAGGGAGCTCTTCTACAACTATCTTTCCTTAAGCTTGGATCTAGGTTGGTGGATTTATTGCAACTCTTTTCTTGTATTTTTACTTTGTGCTTGCAAATTGATGAATGTTGTGTGTGTCTTGTGAAAGGATTATAGTTATGAACTTGTAGTAAATGTTATGTTGTTGTTGTTGATGTGAGTATTTGTTTTTGCATTCCTCTTGTATATGTTGTTAATGGGAGTCTCAAGGCTCACTCACCCTTGGGAGGGAAGAGTAGCCTTGGGGGTGAAGGAGTTTTGACAGCCCTTGGTGTAGAATCTCTCCTCAAGGAGGAGAGGGACAAATTATGGAGTATGGGCTCCATGAAGCCTCCCTTGTTATTTTTTCTTTTGGGGGTCATAAGGGCATAATGATAAACTTGGTTTGATTTTGGGAAGGAAAGTGTTTGGAAATCCATGTGAGGGCTTGGATTTCGAGTTTTGGGTTTTGCCTTTTCCCTTGGGTATTTGGTCCACTTCATCCCATATAGGGTTATTGAGAAACCCTTTGTGCAAAGCCTTGGTGGGGAGTTTTGTGAATGTTGCTTGCTTTTTTCTTGTTTGCATGTTTTTATTCCTCCTTTGTTTGGTTCCCCAAGCTTGGGGGTGGCCTCTTAAGAGGCCTTGGTTGGGTGGTGAGCAGTCAATGGTCCCATGAGTTTCCCCTTGTTTTGTTCTTTTTGAAGATTGTGAAGTTGGAGCTACATGAAGTGTTATGGCTACTTAATGAAGAAAATGGATTTCTTGTTGTTCTTTTTGCACATTTTTATATGTGTGTGTAAAGCCTTTGAGTGTTTGGAAATCCATGTGAGGGCTTGGATTTCAAGTTTTGGGTTTGGCCTTTTCCCTTGGGTATTTGGTCCACTTCATCCCATATAGGGTTATTGAGAAACCCTTTGTGCAAAGCCTTGGTGGGGAGTTTTGTGAATGTTGCTTGCTTTTTTCTTGTTTGCATGTTTGTATTCCTCCTTTGTTTGGTTCCCCAAGCTTGGGGGTGGCCTCTTAAGAGGCCTTGGTTGGGTGGTGAGCAGTCCATGGTCCCATGAGTTTCCCCTTGTTTTGTTCTTTTTGAAGATTGTGAAGTTGGAGCTACATGAAGTGTTATGGCTACTTAATGAAGAAAATAGATTTCTTGTTGTTCTTTTTGCACATTTTTATATGTGTGTGTAAAGCCTTTGAGGGTTTGAAAGAAAATTGTATATTAGTGATCATGAAGATATTGAAAGTATTATGTTGAATAAAGACTTGTTATTGTCTACAAAAACATTATTATGTAGATGAGTAGAAACACTTCCTTCCTAAGTGGAGATGTTATTTGCAAAGAAATGTAAGCTAAAATAAATTAATGAAGGGAAATACCATTGAGATTTACTTTAGATTTATTATGTTGTAAAGTTTCAAAGTAAGAAATACCTAATTTTGTTTTAATGTAAATGCAACTACTCTAGATATATATTATTTTCCCATAGTTGGCTGATTTCCCTACAAATTTGAAATATGTAAACTTATAGCCCCTTATTTTACCCCTGCAAACATAAATAAAGGAAAAACAATAACCCATGCATATGGTTACCCATAAAATGGTGTATTCAAGTGATAAAAAAAAAATATTAGAATTAAATATGTTATTCTGTTCTTTTTACTTTCCTCGTTATAAAGAAAAGAACTTAGATTAATTCTGTCATGCAACTATGTAAACATGTTTTGCATATGTATTTTTATATTTTCATATATTTATTTATATATAGTTATGTATGGCCTTATATTTCAAAAAAATTAGATTAGAAACCATTTTTTAAATTTAAATGCTGTTGATATATAGAGCTGCTATATATATATATATATATTATAATAATAATAAAAAAAAAAGGGTTAATAAAATAAATTAAAAAAAAAAAATTTGGGGGAGGGGCGGCCAAAGCCACCCCAACCCCCGTGGCATTTTAATATAGTGAAGGAGGGGAGGCCACGACTCCTCCCCACCCTATGGTGGGCACAGTCACCATAGCTGCCACCACAGCGGCAGTAGTGTTGCCGATTGTGGTGGAGCTGTGGGGGCGGCGCCACCACAGGGCCGGCCAAGCCGTTCGACCCACACCCAACTGTCGTGCATTAAAACCAGAACCCCCTCCATTAACAGCACCCTCCCCCATTTGCAACATCGCTGCCATTAAAGAGACCTGCAATTTATTTAGTGTAAATCATATTAATGTATATATATATTAATATATATATACACTTACAGATATGTAAGTGTATGTATATATTAAAATATATATACATATTTTCTTGTAGTATACATCTTGCTCCCTCTCATGGCTGCCACACCTGCACTTTGCCAAAAGAAATAACAACAAAAAAAAATTTGACAGCTAGGGTTTGTAGGAAGAAGAATAGAGGAGAGACAAAAAAAAAGAGTGTTTTGGTCACCTCATATTTGGGCCCTAACCCTAATTTTGAATTAGGGTTAGGGATTTCAAAATGAGAGGGAAAACATGGTTCTTTAAATTATTGCTTTTCCTTTGATTTATAAAGTATCTTTTAATGGGACGTTTTTATCTCATTGTTTTTTTTAGGGTATTTAGATTATGCTATTGTAAGAATTAATTTTATTGTTAAATAAGTTGATTTAAGAAAATGAATAGTGGGTGAATATATTATAACATGTGAAATAACATTGAGGTAATTAAATTAAATTAATAAATTACCTTTTGACACTAAGCTAATAACTATTAGAAATTCTATAGTTGACCTTCTATAAACTAATTGATTTATAAATAATTACTATATTGGTATGGTCGCACTCCACAAACGAATTATTAAATGTTATTATTTTCTTTTGAGTTTGTCTTTTAAAAAGAGGATTAGTTGTAAATCAAGAATTCAGTGTATTAAAATATTAATTGAACTATTAAAATTTAAGATTCGACATTAAATTCTTTTTAATATCTGAACTAGATTTCCTAGCCTTAGGATTTAAATTAAAAGTTTATTATACGAAAATTAATTTAACAGTCAAGAAAATGTCTTTTATTTAATAAATAAACCGATAATGCTATTTTTATGGGACCATTATATGTGGCCAGTATAATGTCCTCCGTAAAAATAGTGTTATTTTGGGAACACTTGTATAGTTAAATTTTAGTGTTATAGGTATTAACTAGTGTCGAAAACATTAGTTTGTCTAGTCAATAAGAATTGTTATCATTGGGTAGAATCATCTTCTGGAAGATGTCATGGTACAACTTTGTGATGGTTTATGCTACCCCTCCTAGAGAACTCATTTAACGTAAAACTATATTTAATTATTATGATTTAGGGTTGAGGGATGTTGTCTTAATGACATGATACCCCTTGACCCTACAAGTCATATCATTACATTTCAATCTAGTAGTCCTGGATAGTTGCAGTTCTAACCTCTTACGATCATTAAACCCTTGATTGTGATCCTTTAGGTATTGTCTAAACTTTTTTTTTATAGAAAAAAAAATTTGTTGCATTTTTTGGCATGAAAATTTTGGGCATGACACTTGGTATCAGAGCCACATTTCAACACTGGAACCTTAAAACCCACTATGTTTCACAAAACTTTAAAACACCTTATTTCAACGATCTTAAATAGATCAAACTTAGTAGAGACAATCACAACAACTTTAAACACATTCATTTCATATTAAGACATTACTTTCAGCTTATACTACTTTCATATGTGTGTAGGATGCCTCCAGTAACACGGCAAGCTCACACTTGTGGACAAGGCCGTAAATGCGCCCCTCCAGCACGAGTTCAATTGGAGTAGGATTTAGGGGGTATTGGTGAGGAGCAGAGGCCTCCTCCTGAAAAACCCCCAATCCCAACCAAGATGTACTAAATTCCCTTCTGAATCTGGTCGGGATAATTTTGGACAGGATACCATAGGATAATCAACAGGTAAGACTTGGGAGTGCAGTGCGTGAGCGCAGTACGAGTCCCCCACCTAGGATTATGGAGGACCAAGCTGACCATGAGGGTAAGTCAGTGCACATGCCACCACTAGAGGCAGTTGTTCCAACGTATGAGAGGGTACCTCATGACATAGGAGACCACATCAGGGAACTTATACGCCTTAACCCACCACCTTTTTCAGGAGCCACGGGTGGGAGTGAGACTGAGGCTTTCCTTTTGAGCCTCGAGAGATGTTTTGGTTTGCACCCTTATGGGAGAAATACGAGGGCATGCTTTGATATCCACTTGTTGAGAGGATCAATATCTATTTGGTGGAGGATAGAGGAGTTAAAGGGTAATTTGGCTATGGACACCCTCTCTTGGAGTACCTTTTTAGAGAGATTTAGAGACCGTTACCTATCTGAGCACTATAGGTAGTGACAGATAGATGAGTTTCATGATTTTCAGTAGAGAGGACTCACCATCACATAGTATGAGTGTAAGTTCCTGGAACTTCTACCTTATGTAGATTATATGAGAGATGAGAAGATCAAGGTCAACCATTTTTTTAGAGGATTGAATGCATCTATATCTAGTTCAGTGCGCATGGCGGCACCAGGGAACCTTTGAGAGGCCATGGAAAAGGCCTTGATTGCTGAGGAGATTCAAGGTAGGGTACAAGATGCATGAGATCGGTCTTAGAACCAAAACATCATACCACAGAAATCAGGGTATCAGAAAACACATTGGAAAGGAAATAGCAACAATCATAACAATAACAAGCATTCATCGGGGTCCTACAAACCCCCTCCATCTCAGCAGTAGTCACATCAGGGACAAAGACAGAGGGCCCCTTAGGGGAAACATGGCTCCAAGCCCAAACAGTGGCAGTCACAGGCTCCTAGTAGGGACCAGAGGTCACAGGCATCATCGACACCCCCAGCTAGGACTCAGTAGTCCTCCAGGGGTGATTATAGTGGTTCTAGCAGGACAGGGGGCTCACAGTTCTCTAGACCCCAGGGCACCTAGTTTTAGACTTGAGGAACATGCTACTCTTGTGGTGCCATGGGGCACTTGGCTAGGGACTACCCTTAGGGGGATGGTCAGCAAACTGCAGCATCAGAGCCCACTGCTGGTGATATGGGTAGATCCCATAGATTTTTTGCAGGGGTTGACAACCGCCAGGTAGAAAATCAGGCTACTATGATTGAGGCTACAAGTATGATTGGAGGTAACAGAGTTACCATTCGATTTGATTCAGGTGCTATAGATTCTTTTGTTTCTCCATTGGTCATGGAGTGTTGCGGGCTAGTGGCAGCTAGACAAGAAGTTAGTTGGGAGGTAGAGTTAGCCTCAAGTTCTAGAGTACCCGTCACTTTCTTAGTTAAGGATTGCCAGATACTGATTGGTACCATGACTACCATAATAGATCTACATATCACACCTCTTGGGTCCTACGGGATAGTACTTGGAATGGATTGGCTTTATGCACATAGGGCCAAGCTAGATTTTTGGCAAAAGAAGGTAGAATGTTTAGATGATGACAACAATGCTACAATTATTCTAGGGGTTCAGAGGGAGATATCCATTCGTATGATCTCCACTATGCAGCTTAAGCGGTGCATGCAAAAGGGGTGTCAGTTATTTTCCATCACTATCAGTGATAGGGAAGAAGAAGTAGAAAAGGAAACCTCTCTTAATGATCATCCCATGTTACAGGATTTTGCAGATGTGTTTCCTTTAGAATTACCTGGTATGCCTCCCCATAGAGCAGTTGATTTCCATATAGACCTCGTTTCGGGTGCTACACCAGTATCTAGAGCACCATATAGAATTTCTCCTAATGAGCTTAATGAGCTCAAGATTTAGCTAGAGGAGCTCCTTAAGAAGGGGCGCATATGACCTAGTGTCTCTCCTTGGGGTGCACCAGTTATCTTTGTCAAAAAGAAGGATGGATCGCTTAGGTTGTGTATGGACTACAGGCAGTTGAACAAGTTAACCATTAAAAATCGATACCCACTGCCTAGGATTGACAACTTGTTTGATCAGTTATAGGGTGCCCGTGTGTTCTCCAAGATAGATCTTAAATTAGGGTACCATCAATTGAGAATCTTGGAAAGTGATATCCACAAGATAGCTTTCCAGACTAGATATAGACATTATGAGTTCACTGTTGTACCTTTTGGTATTACGAATGCCCCTGCTATATTCATGAGTCTCATGAATGGGGTATTCCGCACCTTCCTTGATAGATTTGTGGTTGTGTTCCTTGATGACATATTGATATATTCTCATAATGAGAAGGAACACGAGGAGCATTTGAGGTAGTTATTACAGTGCTTGAGGAATAACCAGTTGTATGGCAGTTTGTCAAAATGTGCCTTCTTTAGAACAAAGGTCCGATATTTAGGCCATGTTATTTCAGGTGATGGGATCTCAGTGGACCCATCTAAGATTGATGCCATTATGAATTGTCTAGCACCTACTACTGTGACCGAGGTTAGGAGTTTCATGGGTCTCGCAGGATACTACAGGCAATTTGTTAAGGGTTTCTCTAGCATGGCTCATCCTATCATGTCCCTTCAGTGAAAGGGAAAGAAATTTGAATGGACAGAGAAGTGTGAGGGGGCCTTTTAGGAGCTCAAGAAAACACTTACCAATGCACCTATTTTAGCAGTGTCAGAGCCTTCAGCGGACTTTGTGGTCTACACTGATGCATCCTTAGATGGTTTGGGGGCAGTACTTATGCAGGATGGGCGAGCTATAGCATATGAGTCTAGGAAACTTAATAATCACAAGCTCAATTACCCTACCCATGACCTTGAGCTTGCAGTAGTAGTGCATGCATTAGTAAGATGGTGACACTTTCTCTTGGGACATCGATTTGAGCTTCATTTAGACCATCAGAGTTTGCAGTATATATTCACTCATCCAAACCTTAACACTAGGCAGAGGAGATGGATGGAGTTCTTGTGTGAGTATGACTTTGATGTCCATTATATCAAAGGGAAGGAGAATGTGGTCGCCGATGCCTTGAGTAGGAGGCGACATGAGTTATCATCCATGATCACTAGTATAGACTTGAGAGATTATATACTACACCATTTGCAGGAGGATGAGTTGTATGTAGAGGTTTGTCAATTGATATGCTCTTAGAGACCCCTTGTGGGAAGATTTTGAGAGTATTCCTTGGAGTTCGATGGACTACTACATCATAGAGGATGCATCTACATACCTTCTTTCAGTGATTTGCGTAATACCATTATGCTAGAGGTTCATAGAGCCCCTTATGTAGTGCATCCTGGAGTTAAGAAGATGCATGCTAATTTGAGACAGATCTATCATTGGCCAGGGATGAGGTAGCACATTGCAGAGTTAGTAGCCCGATGTCTTGAATGCCAGAGGGTTAAGGATGAGCATAGTCATCCTGGAGGGCTCCTTCAGCCTCACGAGGTACCTATGTGGAAGTGGGATGTTATATCCATGGATTTCATTGTTGGTCTCCCTATGTCATCGCAACACCATGATGCTATCTTGGTGATAGTTGACAAGTTGACAAAATTTTCCCACTTCTCACCCATCTATACTACTTTTACAGCCCTAGCAGTGGCACAGGTTTTCTTGAGAGATATTGTCAGATTGCATGGCATTCCTCAGAAGATCATTTTGGATAGGGATTCTCTCTTCACATCATCTTTTTGGAGAGAATTATAGACAACTTTGGGCACCAGGCTCAATTTTAGCATAGCGTACCACCCAAAAATAGATGGTCAGACAGAGAGAGTAAACTAGGTTCTCAAGGATATGCTCTGTATGTATGTTATGGACCATCAGGTCAAGTGGGAGGAGTATTTACATTTAGTAGAGTTTGCCTATAATAATGGGCATCATTCATCCTTGGGTATGCCACCATATCAGGAACTGTATGGTAGACCTTGCAGGATGTCTTTGAGTTGGGATAGGATTGAGGATAGGGTTACCATAGGACCACAACTTGTCCTAGAGATGGAGCAGCAGGTAGCCTTAATTAGGCAGCATCTCCTAGAGGCGCAAGATTGACAGAAGAAGTATGCCAATGCAAAGAGGACAGATCGAGTATACATGGTTGGACATAGGGTCTTCTTGAGAGTGTGGCCTCATAAGAGTCTAATCCATTTCGGAAAGGGCTCTATGCTCGTACCTCAATTTGTGGGACCATTTGAGATATTGGAGAGGATAGGACCAGTTGCCTACCGTCTAGCCTTGCCACCTAGCCTGTCATGCATCCATGATGTGTTTCATGTTTCTGTTTTGAGAAAATATATTTATGATGAGTCTCCCGTGATAGATTGGGATGCCTTACAGGTGGAGTTAGACGGGCAGCTAGCATTGGAGCCTATTCTCATTTTGGCACGTCGGACACTGGACCTACGAGGCTGAGAGCTGGACCAGGTTAAGGTTCAGTGGGATTTCTATGATGAGGTTATAGCTTCTTGGGAGGACGCAGCGCAGATGAGAGCTCAGTATCCCCATATTTTTTATGAACCCTAGGAGGAATTTCAAGCCTAGGGGGGAGGATGTGAGGCCTCACCCTGAACCCCATCATAGTTTTCTAGTTTTTCTGCTTATAATAGATTTAGCATATGATACTTTACATTTTGATGCACTATGAACCTCATGGATTTTATGCTTTAAGTCATGGATTGATCATTTTGGATTTTGGACACATCATACTTTATGATGCACCTTATGGACTATATTATGTTTCTATTATGGACATTTATTTTTGAGATAATTGATTTGGGAATACATTATGATTATGTTATGGGTTCTTGATGATAGGATAATTATTAGAAATGGATATTATACTTAGGTATCATGCAATGTGAATCTTACCTTAAGTTGTATGCATAAAATGAAATTATAATATTATTTTGATCTTAAGTAATAAACTTAGTATGTTGATGTTTTCCTTAAGTTTTGAATATTGCTTATTTCTTTATGATATATATATTTATCTCCTTGGACTACTGATATCTGAATTGAGTGTTCAAGTATGAGACCATGGTATTTTATCCGGGGAACCAAACAAAGGAATATGTGAGCATAGTTTGAGCCAAGGTTGCATCTAATGAGAGGCAAGACCTCATTGTATCATGATTTAGTTTGTAAATGTATATGGTTGTTTGTGAAAATTTAGTCCTTAAATGTATTTTCTTATTTCCTTGTGATTTTGCCCAAGTGGATATGACATGGCCTAGTGATGTGTAAATGTTGTGTGTGTCATTTGACACTTGTGATTTGTACTCAAGGCCATGACATATCCACTAGGGAATGGTTTTCCACCTACCTAGGTAAGTACATTAGTGAATCCCCATATGTATACCTTGGTTTGGGGGATGGGGGTGTGGTCATCTCATTAGAATTTTGAAAGTATGCTTACAGTGGTCTTTTGGAGGGGTTAGAAAGTGCCTAGGGGTGTGTTGGGGTCATTTTTAGGTAGACCACTTGTTATACCAATAGATAAGGGCCATTTTAACCCTAGGATAGCCTCTGGTTAACCATGTGACCCTTCCAAAAATTTGGTTTCCCAAGTTAGACGAAAATCAACTCTTGTGAGGCTTGACCTTGGATAGACCAACTTTCCATCTTTGTGCAAAGACATTATTCACCTTTTTGGAGTTTCCCCTTTTGGATCCATTTTTAGAAGGTTGTAAGAGTTTAGGGAAGAGGGACCAATTAGAGGACTTTCCTTCTCCCTATGAGTTTTCTAGTGGCTTTTTAGTGGGGACTCTCCATGTTGGAGAGTTTGAAAACCCACTCTCTAACTTAGAGACATAGCTAAAGTTGGTGACTTGGAAATGAGGACTTAGACTAAAAGGGAGCTCTTCTACAACTATCTTTCCTTAAGCTTGGATCTAGGTTGGTAGAATTACTGCAACTCTTTTCTTGTAGTTTTACTTTGTGCTTGCAAATTGATGAATGTTGTGTGTGTCTTGTGAAAGGATTGTAGTTATGAACTTGTAGTAAATTTTATGTTGTTGTTGTTGATGTGAGTATTTGTTTTTGCATTCCTCTTGTATATGTTGTTAATGGGAGTCTCAAGGCTCACTCACCCTTGGGAGGGAAGAGTAGCCTTGGGGGTGAAGGAGTTTTGACAGCCCTTGGTGTAGACTCTCTCCTCAAGGAGGAGAGGGAAAAATCATGGAGTATGGGCTCCATGAAGCCTCCCTTGTTGTTTCTTATTTTGGGGGTCATAAGGGCATAATTATAAACTTGGTTTGATTTTGGGAAGGAAAGTGTTTGGAAAGCCATGTGAGGGCTTGGATTTTGAGTTTTGGGTTTGGCCTTCTCCCTTGGGTATTTGGTCCACTTCACCCCATATAGGGTTATTGAGAAACCCTTTGTGCAAAGCCTTGGTGGGGAGTTTTGTGAATGTTTCTTGCTTGTTTGGTTCCCCAAGCTCGGGGGTGGCCTCTTTAGAGGCCTTGGTTGGGTGGTGAGCAGCCCATGGTCCCACGAGTTTCCCCTTGTTTTGTTCTTTTTTCAGATTGTGAAGTTGGAGCTACATGAAGTGTTATGGCTACTTAATGAAGATAATAGATTCCTTGTTCTCTTTGCACATTTTTATATGTATGTGTAAAGCCTTTGAGGGTTTGAAAGAAAATTGTATATTAGTGATCATGAAGATATTGAAAGTATTATGTTGAATAAAGACTTGTT
Source organism: Thuja plicata (assembly GCA_018584345.1). NCBI lineage: Eukaryota > Viridiplantae > Streptophyta > Pinopsida > Cupressales > Cupressaceae > Thuja > Thuja plicata. The sequence continues at coordinate 1,897,443 of MU228071.1, forward strand.
ATTATCTACAAAAAGATTATTATGTAGATGAGTAGAAACACTTCCTTCCTAAGTGGAGATGTTATTTGCAAAGAAAAGTAAAGTTGAAATAAATTAATGAAGGGAAATACCATTGAGATTTACTTTAGATTTATTATGTTGCAAAGTTTCAAAGTAAGAAAGACCTACTTTTGTTTTAATGTAATGCAACTACTCTAGAAATATATTGTTTTCCCATAATTGGCTGATTTCCCTACAAATTTGAAATCTGTAAACTTATAGCCCCTTATTTTACCCCTGCAAACATAAGTAAAGGAAAAACAATAACCCATGCTCGTGGTTACCCATAAAATGGTGTATTCAAGTGATAAAAAAAAAACATTAGAATTAAATATGTTATTCTGTTCTTTTTATTTTCCTGGTTCTAAAGAAAAGAACTTAGATTAATTCTGTCATGCAACTGTGTAAACATGTTTTGCATATGTATTTTTATATTTTCATATATTTATTTATATATAGCTATGTATGGTCTTATGTTTCAAAAATATTAGATTAGAAACCATTTTTAAATTTAAATGTTGTTGATATATAGAGTTGCTGTGTATGTATTATATATATATATATATAGATATATATCTTTTTTTTTTTAAAAAGAGATATCTTTAAATTTCTATTCTTTTTATGTATATATATGTGTGTGTGTGTGTGTGTATGTGTTAAATAAAAAAAAAGGTTAATAAAATAAATTTAAAAAAAAAAAATAGTTTGGGTGAGGGGTGGCCAAAGCCACCCCAACCCCCGCGGCATTTTAATAGAGTGAAGGGGGTAGGCCACGAATCCTCCCCACCCTGTGGTGGGCGCAGCCACCACAGCCGCCACCACAGCGGCGCCAGTGCCACCGACTATGGTGGAGCTGTGGGGGCGGCGCCACCATAGGGTCGGCCAAGCCGCTCGACCCACACCCAACCACTGCACGTTAAAACCAGAACCCCCTCCATTAACAATGCCCTCCCCCATTTGCAACGCCTCTGCCATTAAAGAGACCTGCAATTTATTTAGTGTAAATTATATTAATGTACATATATATTAATATATATATATACACTTACAGATATGTAAGTGTATGTATATATTAAAATGTATATACATATTTTCTTGTAGTATACATCTTGCTCCCTCTCATGGCTGCCACACCTACACTTTGCCAAAAGAAATAACAAAAAAAAAAAAAAAGACAGCTAGGGTTTGTAGGAAGAAGAATAGAGGAGAGACAAAAGAAAAGAGAGTGTTTTGGTCACCTCATATTTGGACCCTAACCCTAATTTTGAATTAGGGTTAGGGATTTCAAAATGAGAGGGAAAACATGGTTCTTTAAATTATTGCTTTTCCTTTGATTTATAAAGTATCTTTTAATGGGAAGTTTTTATCTTATTATTTTTTTTAGGGTATTTAGATTATGCTATTGTAAGAATTAATTTTATTGTTAAATAAGTTGATTTTAGAAAACGATTAGTGGGTGAATATGTTATAACATGTGAAATAACATTGAGGTAATTAAATTAAATTAACAAATTACCTTTTGACACTAAGTTAATAACTATTAGAAATTCTATAGTTGACCTTCTATAAACTAATTGATTTATAAATAATTACTATATTGGTATGGTCGCACTCCACAAACGAATTATTAAATGTTATTATTTTCTTTTGAGTTCGTCTTTTAAAAAGAGGATTAGTTGTAAATCAAGAATTCAGTGTATTAAAAATATTAATTGAACTATTGAAATTTAAGATTCGACATTAAATTCTTTTTAATCTCTTAACTAGATTTCCTAGCCTTGGGATTTAAATTAAAAGTTTATTATACAAAAATTAATTTAACAGTTAAGAAAATGTCTTTTATTTAATAAATAAACCGATAATGCTATTTTTATGGGACCATTATATGTGGCCAGTGTAATGGCCTCCGTAAAAATAGTGTTATTTTGGGAACACTTGTATAGTTAAATTTTAGTGTTATAGGTATTAACTAGTGTCAAAAACATTAGTTTGTCTAATCAATAGGAATTATTATCATTGGTAGAATCATCTTCTGGAAGACGTCATGGTACAACTTTTTGATTGTTTATGCTACCCCTCCTAGAGACCTCATTTAACATAAAACTATATTTAATTATTATAATTTAGGGTTGAGGGATGTTGTCTTAATGACATGATACCCCTTGACCCTACAAGTCATATCATTACATTTCAATCTAGTAGTCCTGGATAGTTGTAGTTCTAACCTCTTACGATCAGTAAACCCTTGATTGTGATCCTTTAGGTATTGTCTAAACTTGTTTTTTATAGAAAAAAAAAGTTGTTGCATTTTTGGGCGTGAAAATTTTGGGCATGAAACTTCAAACCTCTGAACCTCCAAACTCCAAACCTTCAAACCTCCAAACTCTAAACCTTTGAACCTCTAAACTTTGAACCTCTGAACCTTCAAATATTTTGAACCTCTGAACTCCGAACCTCCAAACTTCTAGACTTTTGAACCTTTGAACTCTGAACCTTCAAACCTTCAAACCTTCAAACTCTGAACCTCCAAACCTTTCAAACCTCTGAACCTCCAAACTATGAACCTTTGAACCTCGAAACTCCAAACCTTCATTACTGAAAAATGGCTAAGTCCAAATGACTTGGTTTTGGAGTTTTGGGGTTTCAGGATTTCAGGGTTTAGGACATCTCTAAAATCCAAAAATCTCATGACTGAAAAATGGTTAAGTCTAAAATGACTTGATTTAGGATTTTTGAGGTTTCAGGGTTTTAGAGTTTTGGGGTTTCAGGATTTCGAGGTTTAGGACATCTCTAAAATTTGAGTCCCAGTCTAACCTTGCTCTACTACCAGTCAGGCATCCATATCCTTGATATAGATTGATAGAGTCACCTTTCTCTATCTTCTGACGATATTTGAAGCAGAGGTATTTGGAGGATTCTCTCTTTGGAATTATTTCTTCTTTCTTGATTGGTGACCAATTCAATTCACTTGTGCTTTGAGTATGATACTTCTTGAATGCCTTCATTTTATTGCTTTTGATAAACCTAGGTAGTGCTTATACTATTCTACCTTGGTATAAGATTAGGATCACCATAGAGACCATTACTGTGAATGATTCATTTTTCTTTCACATTCTTCTCCTTTTTATCCTCTCTTTTGTTAGTCTTTTTTTTAGTCAGTTTGCAGACGGATAAGGGTTCTGGGATTGGTGGGTACCTTTGTCAACATGTTGGTGTTGGATCTAAATATAAGGCACCCAAGAAACCAAATTTTCTATTATCATACTTTAATATATTTCATGATTTAGGATGATCAATGTTGAACATCACCTTGATTGCCAATAAAAGGTATTGCCATTTATGATCCCTGAGTACAACTTCTTGCAAGATACATCTCTTTGGAAATTTTTACTAAGAAATAACTCTACCTCTCATCAAGAACTAGTTGGGATGGACCACTTGTTAGGAACAACCCCGATAAAACACACTTACCCTTAGACTGACAAACAAAAGGAAGAAAACAACCAAGAAAAAAGGAACAAACAAGAAACAAAACTAACTACTAAAACACAAAGAAAAAAAACTAACACCTACCTATTCAAAACTAAAGATAAATTATATACAGAAGACTTATGAAAAAAAATATATGAGTTACTGGTTAATTGATTTTTCTCTCCATTCAGTCACAATAAGGCACTTTGTATCGTTCTAAGGAATGCAAACTCATCTTTGTACTCAGCAAAATAAAATTTAGACAAGTTTTGTTCAAATTCTGGGTACAAATTTTACAAAAGCACAAGTTGTAGCAACTCTCCATGATCATGGTTCATCCACAAACAATTTTTTTCACCCTTAGCATCATATTAAATTGGTAATTATCAATATGTAAGGGATAATGAAAAGATACAACCTGATTTAGTGAGTTCCCAACCATACATTCACACAACACAATTTCTTCTTCTCGAGTTCTTAGCTCATGGTACACAACTCCATCCTCCTAGAGTACTACTAGATGTAGATCAAAAGGATGAACTCTACATGAATTGTTAACTGCAAGGTTTGATATATGTATGAAATACACACAAATTGACATTTCTATACTCAAACATGATACCAAATTAAACACTTTATCTGCCTCAACTACTGACAGAGATAAAGACTCATCATTTTTGTTGATTTGTAAGTATTTATAATCATGGCATGATTTTTCACATCCATCACATTCTTGCAAGTCATCATCAACCAAATGCATTAGACCAGTAACAATAAAGTTATGAAAACACACCCTCATTCCACATTGTTGGTCATGCATGTGTGTTACAGACTCTAGGACAACCCTTTGATCATCCTTTTGAACCTCTTGTATCTCCTCCATTTTAGTTTCATCATGATTAGATTTCAAATAATAAAGGGCACCATCACTCATAATTTAATGAGAATATACTTCTTTTTCATTTGTCATGAAAATGTCTATGAATGTGTCTATAATTTCATTCTCTTTGTCATTTTGACTTGTATTTCCACCATTCTCGTGTATGATGATCACTTTAAATTCCTCATTAGAAAAGAAAATATCTTCCAAAATCTCATGGGTTTGATCACATTCATCTTCTTCCTTCCTTGATTGATGATCCCAATGATCTTCTATAGGACATAATACCTCTTCAATAGTCATCTTTCCTTTCAAATAAAGTCCATCTTCCCAAGGAAAACAAGGCAATCCATCTCACAATGTTGGTTTGTGAGGTGTATCCTACATCCGTCCATCCTTGCAAAATCTGATAATGACATAGGAATACCCAATTCAAGAAACCTCTCATCCAGTCTACTTTGCTCGAGTGGAATATCCACCCAACATATATTATGAGTATCTTCATCTTTATTTTTTGAACCTTTCTCAAACTCAGAAGTCATCAAAATTACCTTTTGAAGATCTCAAATATTTCTCACTTGTTGATTTTTCGTGACCATAATTATGGGGCAGCATTGAATATGTTTCATCCTCTTGGGTTTGTTTGTCATGTCTTGATACCTCATGACTTAATTTTGTAGAAAAATCATTTGGTAACTTGATTTCTTGATTTCTGTAAAATTTTAGACGCATTTTGTCTCCATTGTTGCACCACTTATCATGCTCATATGAAGGGCCAAAAAGATCTCCATGTGAAGTATCATCATGACTTGATGTATTAAGTGTTGGAGTATAATATGAATATGACAATATAGCCAAAGGAGCATCATTAAGAGGTAAAATAATTGCATCCAAGGTTTCAACATGTGCATTTTGACTCCAAATTTGATCTTGAAAGTGATTGACCTGATTCTTTCTATTGACTAATTGCATCATTTTGATATCAGGCAAGTTGTAATCAGTTGAACAAGGTGATTGTATCTGATATGGTATGTTGACTGGATTGATATATTGCTACAATGGTTGGCAACATTCAATCAATTACATATTGAAACTTTCGTCTAGACCATTTGTACCATTTATAACATCTCAGCCACATCATGCCAAGAAAAGAGCCTTGTTAAATGCATCATGTAGGGTAGTAATCTCACCAAAAGATCTAATTATGCTTGCAAATGAGACATCCAAACACCATAAATAATTCTCTTTTAACATCAAATCAGACACCATCCTTTTTGAATCTTGATACAGGAGAAGGAACCAATGATTAAGTTGGGAAACAAACTCTTGAGGTGTCCTTCTCATAGCAGAAAAATAGAATAAAGAATCTTGTGCACTCAAATTGGGATCAAATTGAATTAATAATAAATTATTTAATTCAACCCATGAGAAAATATAATTGGATGAAATTCTCACATACCATTGAAGTGCTACACCTTGAAATGTCTTTTTAAAAAGATTGCAAACAACATCTTCATGTTCAATTTTAAGAAAAGTCATTAGATCCTTGCAAATCCTCACATGGTTTGTAGCATTTTATTTGTTATTGGGGAAGAACAAGGGAAGCCTATTTTTTGCATGTAAATGAATCTCATGGAGACCTCTTGGTATATGCAAAGGACTAACCCATTGAAGCTAGATCTCCTCAAGATCAAACCCATTCAAGTGCGCATGTAACCATGAAATCTTTTGATTTGGCCCTCCTTATAGTTCCACTTCCATTGGCATGATGATGGAGGGTTTGCATACCACCAATTCTCTGATTTTGTAATTTGTTCCAAGAATGAATCTCAAAATGGCCCTCCGTCTAGTGCCACTTCTGTTGAGCGTTATTTTTACACAAGTCAATTGCTAGGATTTTGATATTCGATTTCCTCTCTTGAAAGAATAACATAGTTATTCCCAAGGTTCTTTGTAGTCATGGTACAACCTTCTTGGTAACTCAGTTGAAGATAAATGTGAATGTTCACAAGGAGGCCTTTGCTGGTACTTCAAGACGTTAAACTGTAAAATAACTTAAACACTTGTTTTTGTATTTTTTTAATTATCAATGCGTGTAACTTCCTAAGGATGAAAATTTACGCTTAAAACTAAAGATGATTCCAATTTCTTCATATTTATGACAAAGAATTTAAAAGAGCTAGGTAAAAAGAATAAAGTAAATTTCGTTGGAAATGAAATCCTAACAGACATAAACCATTGTTAATCCTTCTTTGTGAATTCGCATGACAGAAATATTTGGAGAAACCCACTAGATATAAATCATACCACGTCACAATTGTATACTCAATAGATGCAATCGTTTAGAGATAAAATGTATTTATGCATGCAAGATTTTCAAAATCTATCAAATCGTGAAGTCACCAAGATGTGAACACACACGAGACAGATTTATTATTGAACCCAAAAGATAATCTTTCCCATACATTCATCACAACAATGTAAATGAACAACAACAAACTCCAATTTAAAGAATTGCAGATTCGAGAAACAACAAACATAGTTGGCTCTTTGAAAGGAATGAATAAGCAAAAACGCATTCATTAATTATGCATATATAGCAGAAAAGAATCACACCATGAATGAAGCACCAATTGTAAATCTTTATTGCATCAAGAATCTCACCGTATTACATTGTTTTGATTACAATATATAGTTCTTTGATCTACAAACTCTGAACCCCAAAACTAGGGCTCAACAACTCTAAAAATGATGAAAACAAAGCTAAATCTAAAGTTTGTTAAAGAAAACTACTACTAAACTGATGCTAAATAGTTTGCATGGATCCTTGATCCATTTACAATTAGTTTTCCCATGATTTAGGGTCAAACCCACTCAGAAAGAAGAGAAAAAAGGAATTAGAGCTCCACCGTTTCTAATTGTAGTATTCCTTTTGATCTCTGAGTTCTCCCTTGGAATATTCATTTGGAGTTCCCCATGTGGTGAAGACTGAAAGAAGACCTTTAGTCATGCAAAAACAAACCCCATTTGTTGATCAATCTAATCTGGAACTCTGCTTTTATGCAAAAAAATCTCTCATGTTGGAATGGCCCAAAATTTGGACCTCGACCTTTGCTCTAAATTTTGACTGAGGCAAAATTCACGAAGTATGAAAATCAATTTTTGGGTCCTCCAATTTTTTTTACTTTCAGAGCCCAAAAGGCTGAAAAAATAGCCTTCGCAAAATGGATAAGTATGGAGAATTTTCTATTTCAAGATTTGGCTAAGTGTGGACTTTTAGGACCCCTTAAGTTTTAGACTTTCAGAGTCCGGAAGGCCAAAAAAACAAACTTGAAAAAATGGCTAAGTATAAAAAAGGACCCCTTCAAAAAATGGCTAATTGTCAAAAATATCCATTTTGCAAAATTTAACTAAGTCTGGAAATTTGATGACCTTGGATTTTCGGGGTTGTAGACCTCTGAAAAATACAGTATCAAAAATATCAAACCCCTGAACCTCCAAACTTTCAAACCTCTAAACTCCAAACCTCTAAACCTCCAAACTCTGAACCTTCAAACCTCCAAACTCCGAACCTCCGAACCTCAAAACCTCCTAATCTTTTGAACCTCTAAACCTACGAACCTCCAAAATCTTAACCTCCAAACTTCTAAACCTCTGAACTCTGAACCTCCAAACTTCAAACCTCTGAACTTCAAACCTCCAAACCTTTCGAACCTCTGAACATACGAACCTCCAAACTCTGAACCTCCAAACCACTAAAGCTTTACCTTATGATCATCCATAGAAATACATCTATAAACACAATACCCCTGTTACATTCACTGAAGTGATTACTCCATTCCTTGAACAAAAAGAAACAATAAATATAACTCAAATGCAACAAATGTGCATGAATAGCCCAAATAATCCTTGATTATTGAATTTAAAAGAGTATTACATTCCAAACCTGGAGACTGTCTCAGAATAAAATATACTCATGAAGTTCAAAAAAAAACATAGAGATATCTCAGATCTAATGACTAATAATTATATTATTTCCTTAACTCTTTACATTTTATAGAGCTTTTGCCTGCCTTGCAGAGCTTTCATAATATTGAGCCCTAAGATTGGAAACTAAAAAAATTCCTATTCTGATCGTGAAACCCATTTTATAGAAACAAGGGAGAAAACAAGCTTCAGGTCAAAACCTAAATTTGATTCGCCAAATCATATTTGCTACACAGAAACAAAACCTAACAAAATTTACACCCCTAACACTAATGGCTACCTCTTAAATAGTTTTAGGTGCAAAAATTGTTAGCTAGTAGAAATTAAAAAATCTTATATGAAAGCACCATGTTCACGATTCATGCCAATATCATTCTAATAATTGTATTGTCCCTATAGGGTAGTCCTGGGTCTAAGAAATCTAGACACTTTGCAAGCCAATAAGGGCTTTACTACCCACTTATCTTGATATTGATGATACAAAGAAAACCAGGATGCAAGATTCTCATAAACCCCTTCTACAGATTATAAAGGGTTCTGAGACCTATTCCTACATAACATTAAGGTCTAATCATCCTCTTCTTTATCATGGCCCTCTTTTTAATGCCACCATAAGGAAGCATGAGGATACTATCCTTTTGGATTTTGATTCTTCCACTCCATTCAAATTTAAATATCCCTTTGGCTATGGTCTTCCATTTAAATATCCCTCTTTCTACAATGCTCTCAGCTCCTCCATTCCATCCCAATATTCTTCATGTAATTGCATTTTAACAAACTTGGAAATGTTCCAGAAATCATATGCATTCCCTAGAACATCCATATTTGCTAACACTTGGATAATGAATTCCACTAGGAAGTGGTACTTATATCTTCTAATTTCTAAATACTCCTCTTGGGATTGCACATGATTGTACTTATTGAAAGCTAGGTAGATTGTTGGCTTGTAGTAGTAACTCTGCAAAATTTTCTCTTAGCAACCTCAAAACTCTTTATCACTTCTCTATAAGTCTAAAAATCTATTGAATTGCTTGTTGAAATTAACCCTTAGATTTTTTGCATGTGATATCAAACAAATTTTCATGGATGCCCCATCATATCTCTACATCCCTAGAACTCTATTTTGTACTATATTTTGAAATGTGTGATGTTGTAATAGCTTGCAAAATTATACCTTTAGCTCTCATCCGATGTCCTATAAATTTCATACTTCATTCAGTCTAAGTGCTTTCGACTATATAAAATAGCCCATGTTATATCATTGCGTGATAAATTTGAAAACTGGTCGTCGAACGATACTTACTGGTCAACCTAGTATTGACCTCTGATCTGGAAAATAGGCCCATGAAACAACAAATATAAAAACACCATGTAACCATATGTAGAATGTCATCACCTAGTCCTACCATTATTCCACCTTCAACAAACAAGGACATGTGGCAAGATCTCGTGCTCCCACGATGATTATTCATCTTGTGGGTTTGACCACGGAATCATGACAACCCTTGATCTCGATCCTTTTTTAACTACCACTTCAAACCTTATACCCACCTTAATGATATAAACATCGATCATGTTTTTTTATCATATAAAAAGATCTCCATTGAGTAACACCACATTCAAAAAGATGAGAACTTCAATTTTATGCCATATAACATCAATGTAGTAAAAAATTCAAATATAAAACTTTAACTAATCCCATGGCTCAATAACTTTGCAACAATTTTCCACCACCTGACCCTATATTCTTAGCTATTTTTTGGCCCAAGACACATGACAACATCTCACCATCCTACGATCAACTGGGTCCAAGTTGTGACATCATCATGGCATTGTGAATGAATCACGACACACCACCTAACCCGTCATTGGAAAAGATAAAAAGACCCGCCTAATATGACCACATAATCCTTAGCACAACCATAGGCACACTTAGCTTGGGAAAATAAAACAAAGGGAAATGAAATAAGGAGTTGACCCACCATGTTAGAGAAACAACAATGACCCCTTTTATGATAAAACAACCCTTTGATTTATGAACCAAAAAAGTAAATGAAAAATAGAAAGACCTGGGGTAACAAGACAAATTTGCACCTGAAAAAAACCTTAAACCCTAACAAAGAAACAAGACAGAACCGAAAACCAACCTAGGTAAATAAAAAATTACAAGGCTAAAATAGGCTCCATCAACCTATTTTATTTATAGTAAACCCACCTGATCCCTCATTTAAAAAAATTGCAATATCCTCCGAGGGCTTATCTAAGATATCATTAATCTTAGGCTTGTTATGAATCTCAATATCATATGTTTGAGGGAGATTGCTCCTCCTATTTGAGACAACCTCATTATGAATGTGGGCATAATAAATTTTAGGTTTGGGGAAATATAATGAATGATTTGTGATCAATTTAATGGGTCTTGTATATTTTACACTTAATTCTGGATTTACCAAAATTTTAACAGTGGGTGAGTTCAAATAATTTTCCTCTAGTTTGATAAATCCTCGCAAAAGGTCCCCTATCTTCATTAAAATTTTATTGTGTGATAATTCAATAGGGATATTAGGTATGCTAGTCCATTTAGAAACTTTAATAGAGCTAAAATATTTGGGTTCAAAATTAGGTTTCCAATCAAAAAATTTGAGATTAAATACTTTAAAATAAATAGGTTCACCAAATAGGAAGCTATCTTTTAGTGATGTATCCTTACAATCCATTAATAAGAAATCCTCAGGTAGGGTAGTGATACTTACCTAGCCCCTATAGGTCCCCTTCAACCATTGAACAATGATATCTAGAGAGATCCCAAAACCACACCATTTTGCAAATAAGCCATTACTCTTATAATACACCCACATACCTTCAGTAAATGTATCTTTAATAAAAACAATAGTGGCTCTTTCTTCCTTCGTGGGTTTGGGATCCTATCTGCACATTGTATTGTGCAATGGATGCAGAGGAAGTATAGGGTTTCAATGAATTTTATTAGTTTTCCTCCTTGGATTTTTGGAGGGAATGTATAGCTCATTTCTGCCTTGTTTGACAATATGCATTTGTTCTCTATTCAATCTTTCCAGGAGCTGGGTGACCATGGTTGGTAGATTATTGAGAGAGGTTGAGTAGCAGATGCTTGAATGTAATGATTGTGTAAATGTGTTCATACTTCTCCTTAATGGTATTCAATTTTCCCTAGAGGAAACATCGGGTACCCTATGAGAGATAGGGATTACCCATTATTGCCTATCATTTTCACGGTGATTACTAGTCCCTCTATTGCCATTACTCGCCATTTTGACATGGGCTTTCTGAGCTTGTTTTTCCTTTCACCCTCTAACAATATGTCATCCTCCATTGGTCTCCACTACTCCATTTTCCTTGAAGGATCTAGACTTAGGGTTCATTTGCCACCACTCCACCCCAAAATTGAATGCAAAAGATGAAGGGTTATTAGAAACCCTAGATGAAGGAGGATTTACCACCTTTGTGATTGGAGGTCGAGGATTCCCTAGAACCCTAAATGGTTGGAGAAAGTATATTTCCTCTCATAGCCTTTACAAAGATAGTTCCTAGTGGTATGAGCCCATCTTCCTAGGACAACTTTTTTTCATGGATGCAAAGTAAACTTTGTCATCATATCAGTTAAATTGTTTGGGGAATGAATGTTCTATTCAAGCATTTCTCTAATATGTAAATTTAAATTTATTATTAACTAATTTAATATAATTTTTTGAATAATAAATTTCTAATAGTTATATATTATTATATAAATATAATATAATATATTATTATCATGTCTTAGATATTCTCTTTAAATATTCAACATTGTTCAAAATTGTAAAAAAAAAAGAACAAAGTATGTAAAAATTGAAATAATAAGGTAAAAAGAAAGGAAAACCAAATTTATATATGGAGATAAGATTTTGAATAGCATCACACCCATGAAAATAATTATTTAATAATAAATATACAGATTTAAATTTATTATTAACTAATTTAATGAATTTCTCTTCCACTTTGTTTCTTTCTTCGTCCTCCCTATGGAGGTGGGTGCCTCTCCTTTTGAGGTAGAGAGGGGATTTGTAGGAGAGTTATGGACTTGTTGGTGGAGAGGCTTTGATGTTGGTTGTAGAATGGATTTGGGTGCCATTTCAAAACCCACTTTGAAGGTTTGGTGAGTCTTTCAAAACCCTATAGTTTTCCCTTTAGAAGGGGAGTCTCCCAATTCTCCAGTATGTATTTATATTCTTGCTCTACCATGTTACTAGATAGAAGGAAGGTTATGGGAGCCTTGATAAAACCCATTTCTACCTTTGGTTAGCTTAAGGAAGAATGGATAAAACCCTTTGTTTATATTTATTCTAGTGAGGATTTATGGAGTTATTTGGTTGCTGTTGGAAATGAAGGTTATGATAGCCTTGTTAAAACCTATGCTTTTTTAGGTTGTGGGTACTTGGTTAAACCCATGGCTTGTTTTAGGTTAAGGGAGCCTAGATAAAAATCCTTTGGTTCAGTTTGAGGTTAAGGGATCTTCATAAAACCCTATTTTATGTCGTGTAAGGCTTTTGCCAATTGTTATAGCCTATGTTTTGTATGCTCTATTGTTAGGCTATTGGTTCTTTGTTGATTGTTAGATACTGTTAGGTAGTGTTGAATCTTTTGCAACTGTTTATTTTTGGGGTTCTAGTATTCCCCTCAAAATTTGTTTGTAAAAGGTTTTTGTCCCTTCAAAACCTATTTTCCTTTAATAAAAAACTAACTTAATGTAATTTATTAAACTTTATTTTTAATTATTATTTCAAGATTATATTACATGTATTATCATATAATATAAGAATTATACTTAAAAACAACCTAAAATCTAGAGAAATAAAAATGGATCTACTCCAATTTGCGAATAAACTTGTGAATTTCAATGGCACTCACTATGCAAAACTAAATATGCGGTCAAAGCATCCATTACAACTGAAAAAAAATTTGATGTTTTACAAAAATCTCCAGCATCTAATCCCTCTTGCAAGGAAGGCGACCTCCCAAAATCCAGAGGCAATACAGAAATCAAATAGAAATACCCCTGGAATGAACTTACCAAAAAACAACAATGATTCTACATAAAAACAAAGTATTTCCTACATGCGTAGGAGGAAATGGATAAGTCAAAGCTACCACCACATTCAAATCAAAGAAGACATAGGTAAACTCAAAATATCTTATCATAGGAAGAAGGATAATATGCGAACCCTAAACCCTTAGTCCACTCATTCTTCAGAAAGGCATGAAAAAGAGGATTGGATCATGGTATCTAACAAAAAACACCAAACCAACAAATCCTACAATAACCATAGCACTCTAATCCTTCCCTCCATTAAGCCCAAGAAAATATCTAAAACTAATATGATCCCTCTAGGCCCTAACCTGAACAACATTCCCTCTTCTTTGAAGACTAATCCCAACCCTCATTCAAATGCAGAAGTTACTCGCTTCATTCCCTCCTGAAATATCCATAATGGACTCTACATTTTGCCTCATAAATCTATAACTAGAACCTCTGGAGTAGAGATGCACACAACCTATATCCCAGCACAACATTTAGGTCCAAACCTACGAATTGGAAAATAGACCTGAATATCCAAAATGCTATCAATGGAAGAAAAAAATAGAAGTATAACAAGAAGATAAAACAAGAGAGAAAAGGGCATGAAAGGGACAAGAATTCAGAATTTAAGACAGATGCTAGGGAAAATTTTAATTCCAATGATAAAGGAATTCCCAACTCTAAGAACAAAGTAGAATCAAATAAGATTCAAGATCATCAGCAGATCAAGAATGATAATGTCATCATCATAAGCAACAAAATCAGTGAAAAATGATGGCATGAATGAAAAGAATACAACGTCTATGATTTCAGGAATGGGCCTAAGACCAGAAGTCCCAAATTAGGAGAATGGTTAGATTCGTTCAATCTGGAATAGGTAATTATTCTCTCTCTTTCTAGTTGTTTAGTCTATTTACACTGTAAAAATAAAATAATAAGAAATGAAATTTTATCAATTCCACTATGCTTTTATAAAGATTATACTATAAATTTTATCCAATGGAGTCCAAATATTAATGAGAAACTTCTAGTCATCTAAGATTCCCTACTTGGATAGCAATAAAATTCATTCCTATAGAAATACTTCACTCTCATATTTTGGAAAGAATTAGAGCATCACTAGGGAATTTTTTAGGAATGGATATAAATCACAAAGACAAAAAATAAATTAAACTATTAATTAATTTGACACCTGGAATCATGTCTGATAACAAGATCAAAGTTATAACTAATAGATCACTCTATGAATTACAATATTCAAAATTTGAAGGTTATCTCAAGAATATATCTAGCTTAAATAAGGAAAATAGTAAGGAGTTCAACAACTCAAGTTACAAACCAGCCCATAGATACTCAAACTTAAACAAAAAAATTTTGAGCATGAATACAAGAGATATAGATAAATATAGAGAGGCAAAACAAGAATACTCTGTTAGTAATAACTGAGAGGGGGGGGGGGGGGAATTAGTGGCCTCAAATTTTT
>MU228071.1:1927379-1953967 GCA_018584345.1 Thuja plicata
AGGTTATTCAGGACAACATCTTGTAAAGATGGTCCTTTTCAAGTCCATGTGAGGCTTGTGTATTCTATGTTAAATCTTGGCTTTCTCCTTCAGTGAGGTCTACCACTACCCCTATTTCTGGAATGTCTCTTGGAGATACTTCCTCTTGTTCATCCTGATGTTGGGAAGTTTTCTGGTGTTTGAGTCCCTATTTCATTTTCTGCTTGTTGGGTGTTTCTGTTTGTAACCCATTCCAAATTGGATCCCCAAGCTCAAGGGTGGACTTGTAAAGGTCTAGGTTGGGAGGTGAGCCTCCATGGTCAACCTCAACGTGTATCAGGTTCTTGATGGGATAACAAAGATGAATAATACCCTTATGAGGGAGATGAGTAAGACTGGAAAACTCCATTGTAATATGTCCTATCACTGTATCAAAAGTTTGTGTAAAGTCACAATCTAAGATTTGATTGCAGTCCATATTGTTTAAGATTCTCATTATTGTAAAGTTTGTATAAGGATTTATAAGGTGATATGAAGCCTATTATTGTGAGGAAATTTATTATCATTATTGTTTGAATTGAGAAAAGTGGTTATTATAAGGAACTCTATGTATGTTGTCTTAAATTGCTTAGAGAAGAAGAGATGAATTTCAATATCATATAATCTTTATTACCGAATAAACTCTATGTTCCATTTTTGTTGGATAGTTTAAAATCAGAATGCCATTATAATGTTGTTTACTTAGAATTACAATATTCTTCTCTTAAAAAATATATATATGTATACAATTTGGTATTAGTTTTAATTAATCCATGAATTTTTGTTCTTGAGAGTAAAGTGTACTCTCTCTTTTAAAAGAAATTTAACACTTCGAAAAAAAAAAAATTCTTGTAGATTTAAAAAAAAAAAATTTATTTGAAATTAACATTTCTTTCCACCAAGATGTGGAGAAGAAATTATAGAGCTCAATGAAATAATAAAATTTAAATTTTGGTTATGGGATGTACTCCCTGTTTTGGGAGATACAGTCCCCTAATTTTACCAGTCATAATATTTTTATTTGCTCCTGTTTATATATATATATATATTTCAAAGCATACATATATAAATATACATATACATATCATATTTTAAACATTTTTTTTTAAACATGAAATAAATAAATTAAAAAATGTGGGTTGCGTTCGAAGCGCTTAGCGTTGTTGAAAATTTTTAAAAAAAAAATTGCAAATGAAATTTGGGAGGGGCCGAGCCCCCCATCCCTTGGCTCATTTTTTTTGTTTAGTGGGGGCCGCGCAGTATACGGACCACCCACTGTGCGTAGCACAGTGGGGAGGAGCCGCTGCCGGCATCGGCCGCCCGGTCCTCCCCATTTGCCTAGCCGTTGCGGGTGGTGCCACCGCCACCGCCGCCACCACACTGCCCACTCTCCGGCTATTCCCTTCAAACCCCGCCATCGCTTGGTTTGCTTCCTCCACCGCCGCCCTCTAGTTTTTCCATCCGCCACTTCAACCAGATCGTTTAGGGTTTTAGAGGGATTTAGGGATAGATTTTAGATAAGGATACCTTTCATTTTAATATATCATGTTTAAATTTTAATACATTATTTTTGGATTGAGATAATAAATTTTAGGTTAGTTAAATTTATTGTATTTAGTTTTTAATTTTAGTATGGAGTGGATACGATTTATAGGATATATTAATTTAGTTTGTATTTTTTTTATGATAGGATCATTATTTATATTAAGATTTAATATAAAGTTTATTTTTTTTTAGATTAGATTTAATTCTAATTTTCATTAAGTTGTTAGAGTAGATTTAGTTTCAAAATTTCTTTATGATATTAGATAGATTTAATGTTAATATTGTATGTTAATTACATTTAATGTTAGGCTTTTAATTTTTTTTTTAGGGATATTGATAATTTAATATTTAAATGTTAGATTTTTTAATAAAAAGGATATTGTTAATTATTAACTTAAATATATGGTTTAGGATGTTATTTTTTTAATAAAATTATTTGTTTAGAATTAAGACCTAGATAACGTCCTATCATTTTAGGGGTCATAATAACCCCTCACCTTCGTGATATACATCTTTTAAGGGCATTATCGCTGCCTTTGACTAACGTCATGCAGGGTTGACTTTTGGGTCAACTATGGTCAAACCCCTCTCTGACCAACTCAATTTTTGTACCAGGTGATCCATGTACTCTCTGGACCCTTAGATTCCAGTTTCATGCCTTTTGGAGACAGTTGACTTTTTGGTCAACATGGGTTGACTTTTTGGTCAACTACCTCAATTTGTGTGCCTATAACTTCCATAGTAGTTAGTAGGCCCTAGTGACCCTCCTTCACGTATTTCAAGGAATGGTTGACTTTTGGTCAACCCTAGTTGACTTTTAGTCAAACCATCTCAATTTGCATGTACAAGTCTTCCTTAGGGTCTAGCGAACCCTAGTTTGTACCATTCACTTATTTTAGTGTATAGTTGACTTTTGGTCAACTTTGGTTCACTTTTGGTCAACTACCTCAGTTTGCGTGCAGATCTAGTTTGGAGCTTTAGGCATCCTTTAAGATAGCTCTGAAAGCTATTCCTCTGCTTGTAACCTTTCTGGTTTCGTTTATCCCTTTGCACTATTTTGTGTGCACGTGTTACCCTTGTGATTGTTTGGGTATCCTGTTTTAGTGCGTTATTAAAAAAAATTGTTCGTGTGTTTTTGCCCAACTTTTGGGCATGACAGATGGTTTAGGATGTACCCTATATTCAGATAAAGGCATATGCCTCACAACATGAGAAAAACCTATAGGGGAAACATCAAACAACCTAGTAGAAATGGAAGACCTAATTCAAGGAATAAGTATCTGTAAGGAATTGAGGATAACTAAATTAATTATAGAAGGAGGCTCACAAATTATCTTAAATTTTATTAGAAAGGAAAGCACACCCAATTGGAAACTACAATCCAAGTTATAATACACAATAACAATACTTAATTCATTTGAATAAACTATGATAAAACATATCTACCGGGAAGGCAAAAAGAAGTTGATAAATTGGCCAATTTAGGAGCAGACGGGGAGGATAGTTTGACAATAAATTAATCAACAGAGAAAAAGGACAACCTAAAAAACTTTAAAAAAGAATAAGTCCTATATATATAAATCAAATCCTTTATAAAAACAATGCAACCTTAAAAATGTCCCTTAAAATAGGCAATAGAAATCAGAGTCTTAACCAAAGTCTAATAGATTAATGAAATTTGTCCATCTTAATAGCATTGACAACCTATCAAGTAAGTTGTAGCCAATTTATTTCAACTCAACCATAGATCCCTGCAGAGTAAGGAACACTTCATGGATATCAGTCCTTATAGTCTTCTTTCCACTAACCTACCCATGTAAAAAGGAATTATCCTTATTAAGTGATGAGTAGTTTGGATTTACAATGGTATGCAACCCAACTTTAATCACATGTAAATGAAAATTAACAAAGAATATTTAAAGTAAAGGAGGTTAAAACTAGCAAAGATAATTTAAACGTTGCAGTATAATTGCCAAATTGATACCAAGAAGGAAACGTATAGCTCCACAATAAGGATTATAATTGGCATTAAAAAATTCACCATCATTTTCGATTCAACTTTCTTTGAACATACTTTGTTCATCTGAATGATCATTTTTTGAGAAAGACTACTCTCAACCCATCAAATATCACAGATGTACTTACTCAGCCCAATCAACAAGGAAAAGGAAGTTATAACATTTAGTTATCCAAAGGACCATGTTCATTAGATCTTTCAAAATAGATCAATAATCTCAAAACTTAGACCCTGTATCACAGTTTGACCCCTCCTGTGTTTCAACAGACTATTAATTCTTCATTTCTTAAGATAAAATATGAAAAAACATTTCAACTTTAAATACCAGTAAACCTCCAAACTCATAAACATAAAAAAAAAAGATCAAAGAAAATCTAAAGCTACTAATTTATTTTGGTAGACAAGAAGACTCAAATACTCAAACCTTCGCACTTTAAACTGAATCAATTAATAAATGTCGAATACTGTAACCAATGTTTAACAATCTAATTAGCAACAATAGATACTAGATAGATTATAATATAATTCAAATGAACATTCATAACAATAGGGGAGAGAACTTTGCATGTTTAAAGTCCAATATCTTATCTCTTAATTGAATCCCCATAGTTTCATTCCAAATAAGATTTCCCTACTTCTACTCTTTTAAAATTCACATAGAGAGTATCAACAAGACTTTTAAGAGCATAATTTAAATTGTAGTAATAAAAACCTAATCCAAAGGTTAAAACTACATTTAAAATAAAATTGTTAACAATGGCAATCTTAATGGAAAGGTATTAAATTATCCATTAAGATTCAGAGATTAAAAATGTAGTTTTCCCCGTATACAGACTACGTATTGTACTAAACTCACTATCTAATTGATTACAAGATTATAAGTAATACATTGGATTAATAATTTTAGGACTAATAAAAATAAATGAGCATGAAGACCCTGTTAGAAAAAAGAGTTTCATGAAAGACCTAAGAAATTAACAGCAAAGCTAATCACATCTTAAAATTCAGAGAAGAGGCCTCAAAACAAAGAAAATTCAGCAATATTAAAATTGGATATATCTAAAGTAATAAGAAGCATCCTGAAACACAAACATCGAAAGTATAGATATACTAGAAAAGGTTAAATGGATTTTTAGATAAAAATTGATTAACATTAAGATCCAATGAGGAAAGATTAAGGTAAATGAAATATTAACAACAATGCACAATCATCTGAAAAATACAAGTAGGGTATATAAACAATAAAGGAATTACGGAAAAACATAAATTTATCAACGAAAATTTGATCTAAATGGAACCATTGACAACCCCTTCAAGATTCATATATTGAAAGTGTTGGAAAGATACAATGTAAACAATTATTGTTTTGTCATTGATGTCAAACCTTAACTGGTTAGACAATTGCTATCTGTTTGAGTACCATATCTATTTATTACTGAAGAAGATTTGAAAGCAAGGATAACAAGAAGACCGAGTGAAATGGTTGAGTTATGGGAAATTACAAGGGTACTTGATTAGTTGGCACATTGGCAAGGTAATGTGTTGTTTATCTATAACACTAAAATGAAGATGTTAGTTTACTGGAAACAGTATATGTCAAACAAAGTTTGTGTCAACCAAGCACCAGTGTATGCTGAGTATACTTTCTAGTGTCGACCGAGCGTCAGTAAATTACCAGAGAAAATAGTGATGACCGAGTGGAAGAACATAGTGTTGGCTGAGCACCATTATTTTGGTAAATGTTGAGATTTGAGATCGACATAATTGAATTTATTGGGATATGTAAATTTAATTAAGGATAAGCATGATTGGTCCACATAATTTAATGCATAGGTAACCGTAATTAACGCATGGATTCAAGATTTAATTAGTGATTACTTTGGAGAAGTAAACTAAATGTAAATGATGGAAAGATCCATTGGATCCAACCTAACCTAAGATCTACGATCTTGATTAAGTAGCAAAGATTTATTTTACCTAGATGAAGAGGTATAAGATAACCTTGAAGGGGTTATTCAAGTAGTGAGATGAATGTGCTAAGTGTATGCAAGAGGATTGCATGGTTAATTGGATGATTGGCATGATCTAGCAGAGAAGGTTGAGCAAAGAAGCAGAGAATTATGAAAGTGATTGCTTGACGGATTTCTAAGAAAATTTAAAGATTGAAATGAGAATGGAGGCCACTCAATGAATTAGAATTAGAGCTGAACTAGATCTGGATTTGCAAAGTAAGTTGTATGTATCAGATCACACCTGCTAATTAATTTCTAACCATTGTATCAGTCAAAATCATTTAACTAGGCTGACCTAACAATCATTGTATAAATCCTTTAATCAATGTGACATTTAGGTGGAATGTTATAAGTCCTCTAACAAGGCCACTCCTGATAGGGTGATTAAATCCATTAACCAAGTCACATTTTTCAATGTGTTTTGTAACATTTAACAGGGTTGGCTCCTAGCAGAGCTCACTTCAGAAAGAGTGAAAATTTGGTAGCATGTTACTGGTGGTTTTTCCCAAATTGGGTTTCCACATTAAATATTGGTGTCAACTTGTGTAAATGTTTATGTTGTGTTTTACTATTAAGTTTCTGCAAGCTGATCACATTTAAACAGTAAACTGCATATTTATGTTGATGATTTATATTGTTTCTACTGAGCAGATCTGAGTTGTTTAAAGTGCTATAAAGTTTCAATTGGTACATCTAGACCTATGGATGACTGATTCACACCCCCTCTCAGTTATTCTAAATTCATTCTAACAATTGGTATCAGAGCTCTGGTCTCTTGAAAATAGTTTGAAGGTACTTGAAGCGAAAGATCAAGATGTATAAAAAGGAGGTACCAAAGTTGAACAAAGATAACTTCCCTGCATGGAAAATTTTGATGAAATTGCATCTGGCTGGTATTGATGATGCTGCTAAATGCTATATTGAACATTATTATGTAGCCCCTACAACAACTCTAACCGCTAAACAATTAAGAGAAAAGCAGGAACACAATCAAGCAATGTTGGAGATTGCATCATCCCTAAGCTATCCTAAATTTGAAGACATAAAGAATTGTACAAATGAAAAGAAGATGTGGGATACCCTAGCATCCATCTATGGAGGAGATGCAAATGTGCTAAGAGCCAAATCTGAAAGTTTAAGAGGTAAGTTTGATGAAATGAAAATGCAAGAAGGAGAAAATATTGTTTAATATTGTGGTAGGATAAAAGAAGTTGTGAATGCTATTAGAGGAGATAATGGAACCATTGATGATAACACCATTATGAGAAAGTTACTAAGGAATCTTCTTCTTGTATATGCTATTAGAGTCCCTGTAATTCAAGAATTGAGATGTACTCCTAATAATAATTTGACTTTGGAAGGTCAAGTAGGCAGACTTACTGCATTTGAGATGTCAAATTTTGATAACTACACTCCACAAGCTATTGACTCTGCATTCAAGTCCCAGTTGGTCCTTAAAAAATCAAAGAAAAGAAAGAAATGTGTGAACAGTGACAGCGACACTACAAATGATGATCTGGAAGAACTTGAGTCACTTATGGCAAAAAGATTATCTAGAGGAAAAGGAAAATTCAAAGTTAAACTTCCTATCATTTGTTTTTCATGTAACAAAGTTGGTCATATTGCTGCTAGATGTCCTGATAAGAATGAAAAAGAAGAAAGAAGAGATAGCAAGTACAAAGACAGAAAGGATGACTGAGACTTCATAAAGTATAAGGATTACAAAGACAAAGGTAATAAATCTTGCTATATAGTTGAAGAAGCTACTGACAGTGGATCTGAAAAATCTGATGAAAATGATATAGAAGTTGTGTATGTTTCTATGAAAGATGATTATGATGATGATGAGAAAACTACATTAATTTATTATATGAGTAAAGGTGACCATTAGATTATTGACAGTGGTTGTTCACATCACATGACTGGTGATAAAAATAAATTCAAGACCTTAGATCAGTGCAAAGGTTGTTATGTTAAATTTGGTAATGATGCACCATGTCTTATTAAAGGGAAAGGATCAGTTAAATTGACTGACAAGATCAGATGTGACAATGTATATTGGGTTGATGATCTTAACTATAATTTATTGAGTGTTGCACAACTGAATACTTCTGGTTACAGAGTTGAGTTCCATCACAAGAAGGAAAAGATCTATGATGCCACTGGAGAACTAGTTGGAAGTGGAGAGCAGAAAAAAGTTGAAAAAGAGACAAGTAAAAGTCTAAAATGTTTAAGATCTGACCGAGGAGGTGAGTTTATTTCTAATTATTTTAACATATTCTACAATGACCGAGGTATAAAAAGATAGATTTCTGCGCCTAGGACACCACCATAGAATGTTATTGCTAAAAGAAGAAATAGATCTATCATTGACTATGCCAGAACACTAATGATAGAGAAAAATATTGCACATAAATATTGGAGAGAAGTTGTGAGTACAACAATCTATACCCTAAATAGAGTACAAGTCAAGAAAGGTACTAATGCTACACCTTATGAGCTATGGTATGGATATGCACCTAATGTAATACATTTTAAAGTTTTTGGAAGTAAATGCTTCATACTGAAGGATAACAGAAATAACAAACTTGATGCTAAAGGTGAGGAAGGGATATTTCTTGGTTATTCAACTAGAAGTAAAGCATATAAGTGTTTGAATTCTAACACTAAAAAAATTGTGGAAAGTGCAAATGTTATAATTGATGAATATGAAGAAAGAAATTAAGTTGAATGCCTATAGGAACCTAAAAGTTACAAATCATTTGTCTATCTGGATGAGGAAGATTCTAATGTATTACCTAAACCTGAGGGAGAGGTTGACAAGCAACAACTAGCACCTACCAAGTCACAGAATGAGGTTGTCGGGCAACAAGAGGTAATTGTCAAGCTATCTGATGGAGATGCTGAGACACAGAATCAACCTGAATTAAATAAGAATAATGAATCTGAAGAAAGATGAGAACCTACTCTAGGAAAGTATGTAAGGAGGTACCACAAACCTAATCAAATCATAGGATCAAAGGACTCTACAGTTATGACAAGAAGTAAGTTGGGAGATGATACATGCTTGTTATGTGATTTTGAGCCTAAAATAGTAAAAGATGCTTTAGAAAATGAAGATTGGATACAAGCCATGAATGAAGAAATTGAATAGATTGAAAAGAACAAAACTTGGACACTTGTACCTAGGCCGAATGACAAAAATGTAATTGGTACTAAGTGGGTATTCATAAATGAGTTGAATGAACATGGAGAAGTAACAAGGAATAAAGCTAGACTGGTATGCAAGGGTTATGCACAAGAGGAGGGAATTGATTATGGAGAAACATTCACCCCAGTTGCAAGGTTGGAAGGAGTCAGAACTTTACTTGCATATGCAGCCCACAAAGGTTTTAAAGTTTATCAAATGGATGTAAAGTCAGCATTTCTGAATGGGATATTAGAAGAAGAAGTGTACATTGAACTAGCTGATGGATTTGTTGACCCAAGCAAGAGGAACATGGTTTTCAGACTACACAAGGCACTATATGGACTGAAGAAAGCACCAAGATCATGGTATGAGAGATTGCACAATTATATGATGAAGATTGGATTCACAAGGACCAATAACAACAATAATTTGTATTTGAAGAAAGAACAAGGTAAAGGTACTTTACTAGCTGAAATTTTTTTTGATGACATTATATTTGGTGGACAAGATGTGTTATGCCAAACATTTGCAAAAGAGATGCAAACTGAATTTGAGATGTCTATGTTTGGTGAAATCAAATTCTTTGTTGGATTACAAACACATCAAATGAAGAATGGTATCTATATTACTGAATGAAAATATGTCAAGGAGATACTAAAAACTTTTGGAATGGAAGAATGAAAACTAGTAAGTACACCCATGGCTACTGGACAAAAGTTAACAAAAAATGATGATACAAAAGAAGTGAATCAAACCCTTTACAGGTCAATGATTGGAAAGCTGCAATATGTTGTGCACAATAGACCTAATATTGCTCTGCCTATTGGAATTGTTGCAAGATTTTCTGCCAATCCCAAGGAGACTCATATGATGGCAGTAAAAATAATTCTAAGATATTTGAAGGGTACAGATGAATATAGTCTGTATTACAAAAAGAATGACAAGTTTGAACTCAGAGTTTACACTGATTCTGATTGGGCTGGAAATAGGGATGATAGGAAAGGCACCACAGGTGGCACATTTCTTTTTAGAAAGATATTGGTTTCCTAGACAAGCAAGAAATAGAATTGCACCTTACAATCTACAGCTGAAGCCGAGTATGTGGTGTTAGCACTTTTTCTTGTAGAATCAATATAACGCAGTAAATGCTTGACTCTTTGTTTCCCAATTCAGATTCATACAGGGAAAAGGCTAATTAACAAGGATAACATTCCTTCTACGCTTTGGGCTCCACAAAACCAGGTGGGTGCACCTTCAATAAACCACTGACTTTCAGCAAATCTGACAGTGGATCAAGGATTCATGACCCTTTTCTTTTTTGGCCACTTGGCATAGGAAGGATAACCTATTGATTCTCTCTTCAAGGAATCACTATGATGAATTGTATTCAAAAAAATTATCTAAACATGTATGTTCTTAGATAAAAAAAGTAAAAGATTTATTAATATTTGATTGATTTGATGATAATAACTACTCATCAGAACTTGACCAGTACCTAATCATGGGCCATAGAGTCACAATAAAACATACATCAACCAGAGATAATTAATTGAAACACAAGTAAACATTAGATAGAATTCCTTACAGACTATCCTCTCACTCTCAAACCTTTGTATCAAATTCTTACATAAACCCTAACCCTCTGTAACTATTTGCAAGATTTAAACCCTCCTTGAAAGCAACTCACAAATAATAACACAGCTACCTTATAACTAGTATATTTAAAATGCCTTACAAATTAAATATACAAGAGCTTAAAGTAAATGCAAAAAGACATCAATGATCTGAGACTGTAAATTCCATTGTAATTTATTAATAACCTTGATCTCAATACATACAGAATGACCGAAAGCTTAAAACTTAGACACAATTCAAAAGTCTGCCTTGCAGATTTGATTTTACCATCCTTTACAATATGTTACAATTTTCAACTTATAGCCAGCACTAGTCATCTTGGAATCCTTAAAGATCAAGGATGCAACAAGATTCAGATGACAAGGATAAAAGACAAAACTTAGAGTACAATAGGACAAAATAACACGTGGATAGAATAACCACTTTTTTTACAAGATACTTCAACTAATTCATTGTCCTATGGCCACATGGCTATTGTATTTGCCTTGAACTTGCTAGGGGACAACCATCTAGAGTCTCTTGTCTTGGAAGCTGCCAATGTAGGATCTCCACTCTCAACTACATCAACTACCCTGTTGGGCTTCATCATCCACTTGCATATCCTCACCTTCACCTGAATCAACTATTGTGTATCTGTCCTTCCAGAAAGTGTACACCTCATCACTTGGTCAAATGAAGCCAAGGAATTCATCTTTTCTGTTGTTTCTCTCCTTCCAAGTGGTATGTTCCTTCTCAATCTCATCTGACTAGAATGCAAAAAATGATCTGGCCTTTCCCACTATCTCAATTGTCTAAGCAAAAAGCAGTGTGCTCTCTAAGGTTAATATGTTGTTAGTTCTAACTGTCATTGCTTCATTCATTTTTTGATGCCAAAACATCTCATCTTTGATATTTCCATTCTTCCTGAAGAGATTTGGGAACATATAATATCTGTCCTATGAATATTCATTTTTCAAAGCCAACACATTTCTAACAACAATGTCTCTCCTGATATCCATATCTAAAAGTAATTTGACACATTTGTGGGTGCTAGTCAGGACTATGTCAACATCATTACTCTTCTTTAAAGTGGTGTCAAAGAATTTTAAATCCCCTGCCTTCCCTTTCTAGTTATTCACCAACTGGTCCAACTTGTCTTTGTTTTCATTATATTCATTTATAATGCTGACAATTTTCTTACCTTGAGCATATATGGTAGTAGGTACTACTTCATGTGTACAATGCATAAGTGCACTGTGTATCTTATCTACATATTTCTGCTTCACCCATTCCTCTGCTTCTCTGAAGGATACAAACTTCTCCACCCACTCCTTTTGCCTTTCAAGTTCTTCTCTTTCAGCTTTTAGCATGGCCTTTTCTTGTTCAAGCTCTTCTAGTGTGGTAGAAGTAGATGGTGTAGGGGAAGGAGGATAAGTAATTATGGGACTTAATGAGGATGGCTGGTGGGGTTCTTGAGTAATCCTCCTTTGAGGAATTAATTGCATTGTTTGTCTTCCCTCCAAGAATGCAATTCTATCATCCTTCTGCAAAGATTTAACCCTTTCATCATTATATGCTTTTAGAACAAATTCATACTTTTGGTTTAAGTTTTCAAAAGCATCATTTTTCTTTTCAGCTACCTTCAAACTCAAATTAGTAGTATCAAAAGCAAGGTTAGTTTCCTCAGCACCTAAGGTATCAGTAACTCTTTTTATGATGAGGCTACCTATATCCTCAGTATGATCATCTTCTTTTGCTCTCTATTTATCTTTCTTCTTCAAGGACCAAATTGCTAATGTTGCATGATCTTCACTAAACTGGGCACCAATTGATGTTCAAGTAGTGTTCAAAGGTTTAGCTTCCTTCCTAACAACATCAAAAAGAATGGCATCAGCCAAGTCCCACTGGGGTAAGATAAGGATCCCCTTTTTCCTTACCAATTCCCTGCCCTCTTCAGGGGTGATCTTGTGAAACTTATTAATCATCTCCTGTTTGATTTCCTTTTCAATGTTCTCTTTGCTCTGATCTGGCTGAGCTTCCTGCAACTTATGGCATTTATCATTGAAAACATCAATATGAGTTCTTTATAGAAATTTAATAAAGGCCCTAGCCTTAACAAAATTATCATCTGAAAGAAACTCTTCACTAGCTTGTTTGGTTACGGGGTCCAGCTCCTTTCCTACAAACTCTGCCACTATGAGATCTAGAGTTGTATACCTAGGTGTCTCTAGCACTCCTTCTTGTAGCTCTTGTGTAGTAACAAAAACCTGGCCTGTATTTCCCATTTAGACCAATTGCTCAGCAATAGCTTGGTCATCCATATGTAGAGGGGACTGGGAAGGGGAGTATAACTCACTCACTTGCTCTTTTCCTTCCATTTTTTGTTTCTTGGGAGAGGGCATCTTTTGGGCACTAGTATATGATGGCCTCTTGCCTTTCTAATCAGAAAATTTGTCAATCTTGGGCATAATTTTACTATACCCTCTTTTCTTATACACTACATAATTTCCTGGTGGGACTACCCTTCCCTGTGCAAGTTTTCTCAGAATAGCCTTAGCTTTTTCTGGCTCAATTTCCATCACTTTATCCTTCTTCTCATTTAGAGTCTGCATGTTAACTTCAAACAGTGTCATAAGGGACTCAATCTTTTTGGCCCAAGGTGAAAATTCCTTTAAAGGATCATATGACCTGTCAAAATTGTGGACAAAATCTAAACACTTCTTATATACTATCCATTTTTCTTTCTTGACCTCCTGATCATTCAGATCAAAAACATTTCTTATAATGTCCTCTGGGTAATTGAACTAGTGTTCTAGTGCAAAGCACTTGGTTATTTTTATGAACATGTCCATTATGAAGCCTTCATTGTCTGCACACCTGGACATAGAGGTTGTTAGATGGTAGGGCTCAAAATATTTATCAAATTATGTCCATCCACCTTTCGTAGTGATGAAATGGTGGGCTCTTGTGAGGGTAGGGAAGATACTTCCCTTCATTTTTCTTGTAAAGGCTTCTCCTTGCAATCCACCCATCTTCCTTAGAATTTCTTCTATGCAAATTTTTAAAGGTACTCTTTAGGGCAGAACATTGGGGGTTCCTCTGAATCCATAAACCCTGATAACTGTAGAGACAGGGTACAAAATGAGATCTCCCCAATTGTGGACAATTTTCAGTTTCAGGGAAAACTCCATAGGCCTCAATAATCTCATCGTATCTGTGTAGATCCTAGGATTCTATTTTCATAATAGTGACTTAAGCCTAGCAGCAAAAACTCTATCAAAATATACATAGCTGGCTTCTCTTCTATCCCAGGATAGATCAACACTCCACAATTGGACAGGCAAATCCTCGTCATCTTGGAACTTAGTGAGGTCCATTTCTTCCTCAAAGACATCAACACTATTAAACAGAAACATGTGCATCATAAGAGAATACCACCCCATTGGCTTGAGTATATTACTATCTTTGATACCTATTAAACCTTCATGCATTTGTTGAGCAATATAAGAAGCATAGTCAAAAACTACTGATAGGTGGGGATGTAGAATCTGAACAACCATGAGCATCATATGAACAGGCATTGTTTCTTCTTCATCTTCTCCTAAAACTAGGCATAGGGCACTATACATTTTTTTATCTTTACCATTGAAATAGTCCAATTTGAATGGCTCTGGTGTGTTTGGGCCCACAACAATCAAATCCCCTATTTTATTAAAGTACCCTTTAAGAGCCTCATTCATGTAATACTCCTTCTGAGCTTGGTACACTTCCTTAAAGTAATTGAAATCAATATCATCCATTTGTATTAAGGAGTCACTTAATTTGAAAATTCTTCTTATCTCGTCAGCTATGACAGTCAACAACACGTTTCCCTCTGTATCTCTTACAACTCTAGATACTCTGTCATATGTGTTGGCTATCAGAGTGAAAAGATCCGTGTCCATAAATACCCTGGGTATTATCAATTTTCCCACATCTAAATCCCATATGTTACAATCTGGGGAAGGAGCGTTTCTCTGGTTGTAAGCAGTTCTAAAAAAACTTAAACCATTTATATTGGTTTTGACATCTTTGGCCCACCTACCTGAGTCATATAAACCCTCTCCTATTCTGAAGTGGGGATGTGTTGGAACTATTCTCTTAATCTGGGTTGCATCACCCGTGGACCCTTTCAATTGCTGCAGAAGGTCCTCTCTAACATTTCTTTTCTGATAATCTATCTCTCCAGAGAGTTCAATCTTAGGGGCCATTTTTGAACCTAGGGATTTTTACTGAAATGAAATTCAGACTTAAATAAGAATTCTGAGATATTTTCAAATTTCAAATTTTACTGGGAGTATGAATTTCTATAGTATCAGAGAAAGCTTACCCGTTCTGCAATTTTTTCGCAAGGAGCTGAATAACACTGCGATTCTATTCTTCGCTTGAATGATTCTGGTGAATTGTGACAGCTTCAAGTTGAATTAAAATATTATATGGCCTGAATCAAATTAGTCTTTTGCATTGAATTCAACTGGAGTGGCCACACGTTCTGCAATCAATTTGCCTACTTCAAAACTTGCGGCTTAACGGCTCACTAATGCTCATTTTAAAAACTTCTAATCTAGACCGTAGATCTCAAACAACATCTCCTTCATCTGAAGGCTCTCATCTTTTCTCAAAAATAACTGTTCATTTGGGACACATGTCAGCACAACTTGAACACTTAAATGCTAGATCTCATGCACTTTTTATTTAAGAAATCAAGTCAACCGTCTGATTTAACTTAACTCAGCCACATGTTATTCCACCTTGAGTTTACTGACCGCGGCTACAGTGTCATCCACTTGGACATGTGTTAATACAGCTTAATGGCTTAATTGCTAGATGTCGGTCACTTTTTATTTAATCCATTAAGTGATCCATCTGATCTTTTCAAACTTGCAGTCTCTATAACATGATCTCTGCACTATACATGGCCCACCTTTTATGCCACGTATCGCTACGGCTTAATCTCTTATCCATTAGATCTCAATCACTTTGCCATTAAGAGATTAAGTCAACCGTTGATTCTTTATGTATATGATCTTCCTTTAATCCTTCCTCTATGATCTCAGTCAGACCCACTAGGACACGTGGCATCATGGCTTAATCGCTTAAGTAGAAGATTTTGATCAGTTTATCTTTAAGTGATTAAATGAGCCGTTAGATCTTCAACAAATTATCCAACCTTTAATTTGCAATCAGCTTCACCTTTAGTGGAATACACATCACCTTCTGGACACGCATCATCACTGCTGAATGGATTAGATGCTAGATCATGCACATCTTTGAGATAATCCATTAATTCATCTGTCGGATTAGAATCAAACTATCTGTACTTTAACCAACACTTTCTCAGAATACCCAGGTCCACCAACTGCAAAATGTCAACACCGCTTAATCACTTAGTTGATAGATGTTGTGCATCTTTCCTTTAAGTTATTAATCCAACCGTTAGATCCTTCTAAGCTTTAATCTCTGTTATACTGGCTGCGACAGGACCCACATCAATCCTTTTGACATGAGTCGACACCGCTTAATGGCTTAGATGCTAGATGTCATGCATATTGGGATTAAGTGATTAAGTCCACCATTCGATGAAACAAGATCTACCCACTGATTAACTAAGAACTTTACAACCATCAGACCCACCAAAGACACGTGGTGTCACGGCTTAATGGCTTATATGATAGATGTCGTTTGCTTTGGGATTAATCCATTAAGCCGACCGTTAGATTAAAATAGACTTGCTCGACAGATAATGGATTTAATTAAAACATACACAGACTTTGAACTTAGGGAAAAATATTGGACCATGGCGTTAGGATTGACAACTTAATGAACAAGAACAGCTTAAAAGGAACCCATTTGTGACATGAACTTAAGTGACAAAAAGTAACACAAAATTAGAGCCAATTTGACGCTTAGGGTTTTATGACCAAAATTTATACTTTGAAGGATGAGACAAGGGTTTTTTGGGCATGGATGAATTAAGAATATAAAATGTTACCAACAGTGGCATTATGACCAAAATTTTACAAGGATGACTTAAGAATATAAAATGTTACCAACAGTGGCTCTCTGTAAGGATGCTTAAATGCTAAATAATAGAAAGAACCATAGATCTCTGGAAAAGCAGACTAAAACCACACTAACCTAAATTTGGAAACAAACACACAACAAAAGCAAACACACCTGTACATATGATACATACTACTGTGCATGGAACAAAAGAGCTAATTGAAGAAATTTTTCAGGAATTTTCCATGCACTGGGAATTCATGTTCTTCATCATCCATATTCTTAAGGAAATATGAATCCTTTCCAAAAATTTGAGATATGACAAAAGGCCCCATCCATAGTGACTCAAATTTTTTATGCTTACCTTTGTCTTTAGTTCTGGTATTCCATTGTAACACAAAATCACCAGGCTAAAATTTTCTTTCATTTTCCCTTTTGTCAAAAATGTATTTCATTTTTTGTTGCAATTTGACATTCTCCCTCTGGATTTATCTTCTTATTTCATCCAATTCTACCAATTGACCCATTCTTTCTTCCATAGGTTCAAAAACTTCAATCTCTTCATCTTGGATAAACTTGTAAATTGGGAGCAAGTTATTAACAGACATCCTTGATTGAACACCATAAACCAACTCAAAGGGATATTTTCCAATGGCTTTCTTGATAGTGATCCTGTCTGTCCAAAGGGCAATTTTTAGCTTCATATGTCAGGGTCTTTTATTTCCTTCCAAAGTCTTTTTCAAAATTTGTAAGATACTCTTGTTGTTGGATTCTGCCTGACCATTAGCTTGAGGATGGTATGGGGATAAATATGACACAACAATTCCCATTCAATTCTTTAGACCTGAAACACATGGCATTATCCATCACCAACTTGAGGGGGACACCAAATCTTGTAATCACATTATCCTTCAAAAAATCAATGACCACAGTGCTTGCTGCTCTTTTGGTTGGGATTGCCTCTACCCATTTTGTAAAATAATCAGTTACCAACAGAATCCAACTATGGCATGTTGGAATTAATGGGAAGTAGTACTGAGAGGGGAGGGGTGAATCAGTACCTCTAAAACTTTTAACACCTTTCTTGATTCATTATTAGTAATCATACATTACTGCATTACCAACAATTATTGTTTTTCTTTCTTATGTATGTATTGTTCATTCATAATATTTAATGGTTTGCAACATTCATAGAAACATTCATGAAAATGATAAACACATAACACAAGATATGATATCACAGAAAAATCTTGTTAGGAAGTAAAAACTGTTGTGGGGATGGCACCCACAAAACTTCACTATCAGCAGAATGGAAGGGAGTCGGTTAAGGCTTACAATTTGATCACTTCTGATGATCTACCCTATTCAGAGTATTAAGGTGGAGACCTATTAAGATCTACTATGTTAAGAGCTTTAGCAACACTAATTTAAGTGTACACTCAGTTATGAGATTGTATAATAGGAAGGTTAAGCCCACCTTTCTTGAAAGGATTTCATTAGTGTACTACACTTGTTAGAATGAGTACAAATGTTGACCTGACTACATACAATCTATAATTTTTGATTATATATCCATTAAAGCTCTTAGAAGTATAATATCACCTTAAGTGATTGATGAATACCTTTTCCCTGCTTGTCGGTAGCCTCTGTTCTGTTCTTGAAACTGACTTGATTCTTTTTATGTCCTTCTGCACGAATTCTCTATCTAGTCTCTAGTTTCCCTCTATGGCTACTATCTTCATTGAACAACAACTATTCGCAATAGATTGAGCACCTATTTATACAAGTATTTGACCTATCTTGAAATTCACGCATTACAATGTTAACTCTTAGATCCAAGGTTTACAACTTAACCTTGATCTTTAGTTTGAATATTTTAAATCAGTAAAACTAATTAAAACAATAATAAATACATTGCTTCCTCCACACATAATGGAATTAAAAGTAAATCAAGAAGTTATAAATACAACTTCAGTGATTTATCTAACATGGAAAGTCAGATCCACTTTTTGTGAGATGTAACTAACTGTTGGTTCTTGGTCGTCGGTTTGAACTTGAAGTCTGTTGGTGTTCCTTTGTTTGAACTGTTCATCGGGTTCCGTTTGTCTGTCAGGCTCCTCTCTGTGTTGTTCTATCGGGTTGCACTATTGTTACTCGTCGGGTTTCCTTGAACCTTTTTGTCATCGAATAAAACTTAGCAATGTTTATCGGGTAACCTTAGCATCGGGTAGTGCAGTGCCCTGTCTATTGGTGTTGTGTAAACCGATGCTGCAGATCAAGTTTTTCTCTAAGTATACTAATGACAAAATATAATGCCTTCAATCTCCCCCTTTGACATTAGTATCAAAAACTGATATGTGCATAATACTAAAGTGTTTTAGTATGTATACACCATGTTTATATCCTATCATATGACTCCCCTAACTGTATGCATCGGTATAGTGTATGTATATGTACATGTATACTATTCATTCTCTGTATGTACATTATTTCCCCTTTCTTTTACTATACATATGATTTCCTCCTTTTAATTGAGGTGAGTGAACATATCAAATTCCCCATTTCTTTGATACTGATGAAAAAAATGTACAACTTATAATATGCCAAAATTGTGATAAAGATGTGCAACTTACAATGTGTCAAATAGGTTTGAATAGGTTTTTTTTATATCTTCAAGCATTTTCTCCCATTTTTCTTTCAGTTGTTCTAGTGACATGTGTTGTAGCTCTAGCCTTGCATGCATATCATAAATGTTTTCTAGGAAAGACATTTTTGGGGTGGCAATTAGTGTATTTTCCAGTGTCACGTGTTGTTGCAGGAGTGTAAGTGTTGGTAAGAGCTTAGTTTGG
Organism: Thuja plicata; assembly: GCA_018584345.1. Lineage (NCBI taxonomy): Eukaryota > Viridiplantae > Streptophyta > Pinopsida > Cupressales > Cupressaceae > Thuja > Thuja plicata. The sequence goes on from MU228071.1 coordinate 1,946,667, forward strand.
AGCTCATTTACCTCATCTCTGCAAACTGTATGTCCTGTCTCTGTTTCCTAGCCTGTATAATTTGTTCATTGTGCAATTTAAGTGCTTCTTCAGTGTTGGTGATACTTTGTGCACTGGACTTAAGATCAGCATCAATTTATGCTATCTTTTTGGTATACTCCTGAGTGAGTTGATCTAAAGAGCACAATTTTTGTATTAAGGTAATAGCTTCTGATATAATTGGATCAATTGTACTTACCAATTCAGATAGCTTAACCTTTTTCACTGCCAATTCTTGGCTTATTTTTTTGGCTAGCTTGAACTCATACTTTTGTTCAAGTCTCTCTTCCATAACCTTCTCAGCATCAATATTCTGAGATTTTATTACATCTGTGAGTATTACCAATTGATCAAGCATTGGAGATTTTTTTATCAATATCTATGTCAGGTACAATCTATTGAAGTATTCCTCTTGATACTTATAGTACCTTGGCCTCTTTTTCTGCTCTCTTTAGTTTGTCTTGAATAGATTTTCTCTCACAGAGTTTTGCATACTTTTTCAATGCAGTTGGATCTAATGTTCTTGGATCACAGACTGGAATCTCAATGATTTCATCCAAAGTTACTGGATTCTTATTCTTTCCTTTCTTCTTCTTTGAGATTTGAGGGGATGCAAATGTATGAACTACCATAGCTAGTTCATTTGTTCTCTCTGAATTACTTGGTGAAGGATTTGTAGAAGATGCTTCTTGTATCTTCTACTTAGGTGGCACCTATCAGTTATGTGAAGACATCTCTTCATTAACCTTGGGTGTTTCTGCAGAATGTGCTTCTGATTTCTTCTCCAGCTCATCCTTCGTTTCTTCTTCACATTTTTGTATTTGTTTGTCCCCTTTTTCTTTTGAGTTTCCTCCTTATTCTGATTAGTAGAAGTATCTTTCTAATCATTGGTTGCAGCTTGCTCTATAGTTGTATCAGTTGTTTCTTTAGCTTCTCCATCACCCTTGTCCTTGGGTGTGCTTCTTTCCTTTTCAATAGATCCATCATTTCCCTCTAGTATGTTTATTGCCTTCATTAAGACATGCATGTTACTTTGAGTTGTAGCTTGGGCTTTGTCAATAGTGGTGTCCTGCTCGTCGGTTTGATCCTTGTTAGCAGTGACATCCTCATCTTTTTTTGTTTCTTCTGTAGGGTCTTGTACTTTTGAGTCCATGATTGAAGTATCATGTACTGTCTCATCAACAACATCAATTATTGTACAATCTGATGTCTTCAATCTTTTTTGTTGTTCTTGATCCTTAAGTGTGATAAATATGACATCATCTTTCTTCTATGGATCTTTGTCAGAGTCATAGTTAGTGATATCTTGGATAATATCATCCATGACTGTGTCTACGTTAATAGGCTCATTATCACTTTCAGTATTGTCCAGAGCAATGTGCTAAGGACTTGCATTTTCTGTCTCCTCCTCTCTGTGAGGTGTGTTGGTGAGAATTAATTGATTCTCACCACTTGTTGACTTTGCCAGTAGATCCAGGAGTTGTCTCCATTTATGTTCAGTCATAGTATCTAGATCAATGAACTTGTTTTCTAGCACTTTGTAAGCTCTTATCTTGGAAACAAATTTTCCTGAGTGTTTTTTAAGTATTTCTTTGATCTCTTCAACTTTAGATTCGGGAGGCATCAGTCTCACAAGTACCCTTTTCCTTGCTTCTCTCTCTATTTGCAGGGCATATGACCATTGTTGGTATATCCGTTTACCTAGCTCGTTAGTTATTTGATTGACAAATTCTACAGGTGCATATTTATTCTTGATCATTGACTTTATGATTTCCTCTTGTATCTTATTCTGATCCTTTGGGTTTAGTGTATCCCATTGTCTGATTTTCTTATCAGTCATTGTACCATGTATAGCAATGGATTTGGCAGCTTCATCAACTGTTTGATTTCTGAAATTCTTCTTTTCTACATTAGGCTCATCATCTTTAGTGTCGTCTATGTCAGTCTTTGTCCTAACCAACCTTTTCCTCTTTGGAGTTGTTTTTTTGGCAGTTTGTTGCCTTGTTCTCTTAGCTAGCTGCTTCCTTATGTAGGTCCTTACTTGACCTTTCTTAAGGGGTGTTGTATCAATTGCAACAGTTTGACTCCTTGTCCTCTGCTTCTTTATAGGAGGTGGAGGTGTATCAGATTCAGTCTTTTCACAATCTGATTTATTTTCTTCTTGTTCCTCACCGATGGTGCCTTGTTCATCGGTTGACTCTAGTTGATCTTGTTCCTCATCTATTACCGATAGAATCTTCTTGAGATTCTTAACCATTTTGTCCTTTTTGATTTATAGGCCTTGTTTTATCTTTGATTTGGCCTCTTCATATGTTCCAAACCTTGGTTGTTTTTTATTAATGGGCTCATTAATTAATGCCTCAATTGCACTTGTGGCTTGATTAATATTGATCTCATAGTCTATTGGTGCTAACCAAGCTATCCTTGGTACAACTAGTTTGATATGGGTGAAGTTTGTGTCTGGTGTAAAACATATTTCATCTTTATGTTTTTCTACAAGTTATTCGGGAATCCTAGTCCTCTCCATCATATTTTCCTTGAACTCAAGGAAGTAAGCAAACATAACAGACTCAAAATTGTCTCCTAGTGACTTAATCAGTTTACTAATCTAATGTGTTACCAGTTTGGTAGTGTCCCATACTACTTTTCCTACTGAAGGAAAGTATTCTTTAAAATAGAAAAAGATACACATGATAAGTGAGCCAAACTTACATGTGTTGGTCTTTGCAGACCTGATTTTGATCATGTTCTCTTCAAGTTATTTTAATAGGATCTCACATAAATCCATCTGAATTCATTTTGTCTCTATCTTGTAAGTTGTGCTTACTGCTATTGCAGAAATGTTGTTCAGTCTACTAGCTTGAAATATTTTATACCCAATGACACATGCACCAAATTTTAGTTCTTCGTTGATGATTGTCTTCACTTTGAGACCTTTGTTGTCTCCTTCTGCATTGGTGAGTTTTTCAACTTCTTTCATGGATGGATGCTTGTGTGCCCTAGGTTTTTTGGTTATTGGATAACTAGTGACAGTGTGAAGAACATCCTTGGTTATTTTCTTGGGTTGGTCTAGCCATATCTTGTTGTCATGCATTCTTCTCAAGACTAACCTTATCCATTTTCTTTTGAATTCCCTCGAGAAATGTAGGGTATCAGTTAACCCTTTAACCTCCAAGTGTTTATGCTCTTCCTTTAGTTTTCCTTTAGCATCACAGAGCTTCTTATAAGCTTCATCCATTTCAAGATAACCTATCTTTGCGATCTTGCAGTGAATATAAGACCTAATGTCTTCTATGAGCAAAACCCTAGGTGGAATTTTTGAAAATGCATCGGTTTCATCGGGTTTCGATGTAATTTCTTCGTAGATTTTATACTTTGGTTGTACATATGTATTATTCTTGATCAGCATCACCACATTCCTCTTATCATTCTTGATCTTAGTGGTTCTTGAGGTGGTTGCCATTGTATTTCAAGTTTTTAGGGTATTATGGAAATTAGGACTTTCTTGATAAAACAACAGAGATCTTTCGGTGCCTTTGGTAATTACTTCGACTCGCAATAGTGATGAAAGATATGTTTACTATGTGCTAAATTGATTTGTGGATGTTTCTTCTTTCTTCTCTTTAATCACTTTGTTTTTGCTTTGCTTTCTCTTCAAATCACGGGTGAAAAATGAAGTTGTCTCGTTGACTATTTATAGAATTTTTGACCTAAGTCTTTGCAATAAATGCTCAATGACTTGTCAGGGCATGAAGATGGGTTTCGTCAGGAAGAATTTTTAAATTTTCATCAGTGTTGATGTGATGCTTGGGCAGTTGATGACCATTTTCTCTTACCAACGGATATCGGTATTATGTCATGACAACTTGTAGTTTTCTTTTCTTACCGATTGGTGTCGGGTCACATTGGAAACCTAGCCACTTTGTATGATGACCGACAATTTCCAGTAAGTGTAGAACATCTTATTTACTATGTTCATCGATGATTTTTGGTATGAATATACCAACGGGGTTACTTTCTCAGGAATGGAACAAGTAACATAATATGCATCTTTATTCATGCAGATTTTGACTTTCTTTCAATTTTATAATGGAAATGATGCAAAATATGATTTGGAAAAGTGAAGCTCCATACTTACTTGTTCAGCTTAAGTGGTGGTGGTGGTGATGTCACCAGATCCATTGGATGGGGTTTCATCATTTGCATTGCTTGTTCCAGCTTCATCATTGCTTGAATCTTTTATCCATATTTTGTCTCTTGTCATCCGGATATCTTCAATGGTGTTTCCATTGGGATATGTGCTTGTTTTTGTCAATTGGTCCTTGCAATCTTTCTTGAGGTGGCCAACTTTATGACAGTGCAAGAATGTCATTCCAAGGTTTGACCAGCCTCTAGACCTTTTGGTCCATGCTCTCATGCATTTTGCAGCAATGTGACCATATCTACCACATGTTTTACAGTTTGTCCATGTATTGTAATCCCATGTATATTGATTACCTATTCTTTTTGGTTGATAAGGAATATTTTGACCTTTAGGCTTCCATGCTTTCTTTTTCTTTTTCCAGCATTCTTTAGATGTGTGCCCATTTAGCTTGCATGTAGGACAGTATTTGTCCATGTAGGTTTCCTTCTTTGGCTGTTCTATCTTGCTCTTGCATTCATAAGCCTTGTGTCCTTTCTTGTTACATTTATAATAGAATCCTATGAATGTAGGTGTAGATTTAGGAATACCTTTCATTTTACCTTGACATACATTTGATGTGTGCCCTTTCTTTCCATAGTGCTTACAAGTTAGCTTCCTTGGTCTTCGATTTTCATAGACATTCTTTGAGCTTGCTTGATTTGATGATTCTCCATTTTCGGTAAAGCCTATATCATTGTTGTTGTTGACTCTTCTTGTCTTTCAAGAAAGTCATCCATTGTTTTATTGCTTTCTTCAGCCTTTCTGATAATCTCATTATGTTGTTGCTGAATTCTTACCTCATGTTTTATCTTTTCATTTTCTTCTCTTAGTTCACCGATAATTTGTATTCTCTCAATGAGTTCCACATTTATTTTGTTTGCTTCTGGACTCATAATAATAATATTATTTGTGAGATCATGGTGATGCTTAGCATGTCTTTGAATTTCCAATTCCTTTTCTTTTAGTTTCTCTGTAATCTTCCTTCTATCATCAATAGCACTTGTGTTCTTTCTATTTCATCTTGTCTAGCAGAACTCATCACATCAATCATTCTTACCATCTAGCTCTCTTGACCGATTTGCAGTATCTTTATTTGCTCTGTCAGATTTTGATTGATCTCCTTTAGATTTGTGATGTTCTCTTCTGATGTATCTAATATATTACTTGTATTTGATCATAAAGATTTAAATAAATCTGGAATCTCTTCTTCTTGATAATCTTTTTTATTGTTCCGGGTAGCCATACCTTTTCTCTCATCTAGCAGCTCTCTCATCTTGATTCTAGCTTCTTTATACTATTCATAGAACATCTGTATCTCAAGATTTTTATTCTCAATGTCCTTATCAAGTTTGTACTTCTCCATTGTATGATCTTTTCTCTTAATCCTTTAACCTTTTCAAGAAGAGACATAGCTCTGAAACCAATTGTTGGAATTAATGAGAAGCAGTACTGAGAGGGGAGAGGTGAATCAGCACCTCTAAAACTTTTAACACCTTTCTTGATTCATTATTAGTAATCATACATTACTACATTACCAACCATTACTGTTGTTCTTTCTTATGTATGTATTGTTCATTCATAATCTTTAATGGTTTGCAACATTCATAGAAACATTCATGAAAATAATAAACACATAATACAAGATATGATATCACAGAAAACTCTTATTAGGAAGTAAAAATTGTGGTGGGGATGGCACCCACAAAACTTCACTATCTGCAGAATGGAAGGGAGTCAGTTAAGGCTTACAATTTCATCACTTTTGATGATCTACCATGTTAGGATTATTAAGGTGGAGACCTGTTAAGATATACTTGATGACATGTAACTGACTGAATGTTTGATAATGTTAAGTTGAAGATGATGCAAGACATTAAAATAGTTAATGGTTTGTATTGTCATTGATGTCAACTTGATATCATTTGTACAGTCATGTACATAATGCCAAAGACTTCAAGAGAATCAATGGAACAGAGATTATGCTTTCAGCAATGCATAAAAGTAAAGTATTCACTAAGTGACAGACAACACCGACAGAGTGCACACCATCAGTAAAGGCAAAGTAAAAGTCACAGTGATGCCTGACGAGTAGAAGACAGTGTTTCCTGATGAAGAAAAATCCTATGATGCCCAATGAATGGAGATCCCAAAGCTAACAAGAGTTGCACTGACGAAATTGGCAGTTGTCACCGATGACTAACTACAGAGTTGACTGACAGAACAAAGAGTTTAGAAAATGACAAAATATCTAGCTGGAAGAGCTTAAGGATAGACTTAACTAGTTGTTTTATTTTTTTTATTTTCCCAGAGTTAATTAATTTATTTAAAGAAGATTTGTACAGTTGGAAAGAATATAACTATGAGATAAATCAGGAGTTAAAGCCGAAAATTATATTGGCTAGATTGTTTTTCATGTCAAGAATCAAGAATCAAGAATCAAGAATTAAGGAACATCATGTCTATATAAGAGACAAGCATAATTCATTTCTACAATCACTAATAATGAACAATCAAATACACAGAAGGGGAGTGAATAGAAAGAGGATGCTGAAGAGAAACTGGTGAAGGATAACTTCATACAGTCCTGATCAATCAAGCTGAAGGAGAGCTAAAGAATTCTGCAAACACCGATGAACAGTGAAGCACAACATCACAGAGAAGAAAGTGTGGAGCACAAAGAATTAAATTGATACATTGATCAGAGAGGTATTGTACTTAAATAGATCTGAAAATCTATAATTCAAGTTGCATTAGAAACAGGTCATAATGTTTCAGTTTAACCATTGAAGCATCAAGTCTCTTAATAGAGCAGGACTTAACCATCTTCTATAATTGAGGTATATACTAACTGATTGCCAAAAAGGTTGATTCATTAAAGTAGCATTGAATTTGCAAAAAGCCTATTGACATCCTAAGAAGAATGTTGATTCAAGGATGGTAGAAAGATTTTCATAAAGCCTATTGACAGTCTAAGAAGGAGGCTGATTCAAGGATGGTAGAAAAATAGATGCCAGATACTAAGTGACAATCTATGTATAAAATCCTCTAACAAGGTCGCACTTAACAGTGTGTTTGTAAC
>MU228071.1:1960123-1974518 GCA_018584345.1 Thuja plicata
TGCATTAGAAACAGGTCATAATGTTTCAGTTTAACCATTGAAGCATCAAGTCTCTTAACAGAGCAGGACTTAACCGTCTTCTATAATTGAGGTATATCCTAACAGATTGCCAAAAAGGTTGATTCATTAAAGTAGCATTGAATTTTCATAAATCCTATTGACAGCCTAAGAAGAAGGTTGATTCAAGGATGGTAGCAATATTTGCATAAATCCTATTGACAGTCTAAGAAGGAGGCTGATTCAAGGATGGTAGCAAAATAGATGCCAGATACTAAGTGACAATCTATGTATAAAATCCTCTAACAAGGTTGCACTTAACAGTGTGTTTGTAACCTTTAACAGGGTTGGCTCCTAACATGGCTCACTTTAGAAGAGTGAAAATTTGGGGTACCGGTCATAGTGGTTTTTCCATTAATAGGGTTTCCATGTTAAAATCCATGTGTTATGTGTGTATGGTTTATTAATTTATTGTTTTACATTTCACATATGCATTTTTGGATTGATTGGTATACTCTGCATATTTACTGAGTATCGGTAAATAGTTTTTACTGCTTATCGGTTATCAAGGAGAATAAGGACAGACAAGGTAAACTGACAGACAGTTAGTTATTATAAGTATTTCATGACATGCATCTTGTAGGGACTTAATAATCTAAGGTGTATTGTTTGGTGGATTAAAGATTAAAGGATAAATGTTTGAGGCCATTGATTCACCCCCCCCCTCTCAGTTATTACTAACACTACTGTATTAAGAGCTTTAGCAACACTGATTTAAGTGTGCACTCAGTTATGAGATTTTACAATAGGACGGTTAAGCCCACCTTTCTTGAATTCTCTATCTAGTCTCTAGTTGCTCTCTATGGCTACTATCTTCATTGAACAACAGCTATTCTCAATGGATTGAGCACCTATTTATATAAGTATTTAACCTATCTTGGAATTTACGCATTACAATGTTAACTCTTAGATCCAAGGTTTACAACTTGACCTTGATCTTTAGTTTACATGTTTTAAATCAGTAAAACTAATTAAAACAATAATAAATACATTACTTCCTATGCACATAATGGATTTAAAATTAAATCAAGAAGCTATAAATACAACTTCAGTGATTTATCTGACGTGGAAAGTCAGATCCACTTTTTGCGGGATGTAACTAAATGTCAGTTCTTGGTCATCGGTTTGAACTTGCAGTCTGTCAGTGTTCCTTTGTTTTAACTATTCGTCGGGTTCCTCTCTATGTTTTTCTGTCAGGTTGCACTATGGTTACTCGTCGGGGTTCCTTGAACCTTTTTTTCATCGGACAACACTTAACAGTGTTTATCAGGTAACCTTAGCGTCGGGTAGTGCAATGCCCTATCTATCGGTGTTGTGTAAACTGATGGTGCAGATCATGTTTTTCTCTAAGTATACTAATGGAAAAATATAATGCCTTCATGGCCTCCACTTGATTTTTTAGCAAATTCTCCTATGAATTCCATTCCCCACATAGAAAAGGGGGCTTCTACTACTACAGGATTCAACAGTAATGCTCCTGAATACTTCATTTTGCTTGAGAATCTTTGGCATGGCTCACATTTCCTGACCAAAGTGTAAGAATCTTGGAACAAACAAGGCCAATAGTATCTGGCTCTTAAAATTTTATGAGTTGTTGACCTAGCAGAATAGTGCCTTTCACACATTCTAGCATGCATTTCCTTTAGCATCTTCTCTGATTGACCTTTGTCAAGACATAACATCAGGATCCTGTCTCTATTTTTCCAAAACAAATCACCATGCAACAAAACATATTTCTGAGTTTGTAATCTTAAACTCATCCTTTGGTTATCACTTAGGCTATCTAGACACTTAGCATTTTTAAAAAAATATACAATATTGGCATACCAGGGTTGCATTTCAATACTTGTTAAGCAATTCTCACTTGTATCAACATTGTTGACCTGGACCAAATCCAAATTCTCTTATGTCATCAACTTTGCCAATCCTAGTCCTCTCACCAACTTAGTGATATGGATGTCCAAATCAAACTCTTGAATTTTGTTTATCCATTTGCAGCTTTTCCATGTTACCTCATTTTGAACAAAAATGTCCTTGATAGAAACATGAGGAACATAAGCATTTACCTTTGCACATACCAAATATGGCCATAAAGCCTTGACTGCTTTTACCAGAGCATAAGCATGTTTCTCCATCAACTGATAGTTTAAATCAGCTGATTGCAATGACTTGCTGAAAAATGCAATGGGATGTTCAAATCCCTCACCATCCTTTTGCAATAGGACTGCTGCAATAGTATGGAAGGAAGAAAAAGTGAACAAAGAAAAGGGCTTGGTATAATCAGGGGACACTAGGACTGGTGCTTCTTGGATAGCTTGCTTTATTTTTTCAAAGGCTGACTGTGCCTCTTGGTCCCATTCAAACTTTAAATTTTTCTTCAGCAACTTGACAATGGGTTTAACCAGCTCTGCAAAGTTGGGAATAAATCTCCCGACAAAATTAATTTTCCCTAGGAATGATTGTATGCCCTTTAAGTTTCTGGGAGGAAGTGCCTTTTGAATGGCTTCAACTCTTTCAGGATCTATCCTTACTCCCTCCTTTGATACTATGTGACCCAGAAGTTTCCCCTCAGTAACAGCAAAGTGGCACTTTTTTGGGTTCAAAGACACCCCATATTCTAATTATTTTATCATCACTTTCTCTCAGTGGTTGCAATGATCCTCTGCCCTCTTTGAAAAAGTTGTCAAATCATCTTGGTATACCACCATCAGAACATCTATAAGGTCTTTGAAAGCCACATCCATGGCCCTTTGAAAGGTTGCACCAGCATTCTTCAAACCAAATGGCATGTGGGCATACACATAAGTGCCCCAAGGAGTAGTAAATATTGTTTTGAATTGCTCAGATTCCATCATAGACAATAAGTCACATCCAGTGACTTTATGCAACATAGCCTCCATATTTGGAAGTCCATAGTTGTCCTTTAATGAGGATACATTAAGGTTCCTGAAATCAACACATAATCTTATGTCCCAATTCTTCTTTCTTACAGGGACTAGATTAGAAACCCATGATGAATGTCTTATTGGCTGAATTATACCTGCATCTCTTAGTTTCATCAATTCATCCCGCATTTTGGTAGCCAGCAGTAGATTAATGGGCCTTTGTTTTTGTCTAAATGGTTTTATACCCTCTTTCAGAGGGATGTCATGTTGGAATAAGTCTATCTTGTAAGCTTTCAAATCCTCATAAGACCAGGCAAACACATGCTTATAACTTTTCAGTAGTCTTATCAAATTTAATCTCACATTGCTATCCAACTTTTTACCAATATAAACCAATTGGGGAGATGTTTCAAATCCCAAGTTAACTTCTTCTAAATCTTCTGCCTTTGCATTAGATTTTTGAGTCATATAATTGTCATTTATGCTGAACATACCTTCCAACTCAACCAACCCTTTAGGAATGTGATTAGTATCCAACTAGATAAATTCTTGGTCAAATATATATTCCTTATCATCCACAACTGTTATCAAAGACTCACAATCAATTTTCTGACCATCATATTGATCTACACACTGAATAAACCTAAGGATGTCATCATCATCCTCAAATACTTTCCAATTGTGAATATTGTCAGGGACTGCAGGTCTACTTTTTATTTCAACTATAGACATGCCAGTAAGGGTAACATCATTATTTTTCAGGGCAACATTTGCCAGGAAATCTGCCATTATGTTATTGGATCTCTCTATCCATAGGATATTGAAGGCATCAAATAATTATATCCTATCCCAGATAGCATACTTGTACAATTTAATCTGTCATCTTTAGTAGCATAATGTTCCCTTATCTGAGATATAATTAACTGAGAATCCCCATAAACTTTTAAACATTTAATACCATGCTTGATAGCAATATCCATTCCCAAGATTAAGGCTTCATACTCAGCAGTATTATTTGTACAATGAAAATTCAACAGGAAAGAGTACTTGAATGTGATACCTAATGGGGAAATAAACAAAACTCCATCTCCTAATCCTTCCTTAGAGCATCCACCGTCAAAATACATTTTCCATAGTCCATCTTGTTGCAGCAGAAATTCATCCAAAATTGGGTCAGTGTTCTTTAATTGGGGCTTAATATTTTCCACAATAAAATTTTCCATATTAACATCTATACAACAATTTAGCTGGTCAAGAAGAACCACCTCCACCATGACAGGTGACTGGGGTTCTCTGTACAACTTGACCTCATTTCCATTCATAGGGATGGTTGCATACAATAAATCTAATTGCATCTTTCCACCTACTGCTGCTTCCCACTGTCTTGACAGAAGCATACCATAATATGGTTTAGTGTCAACAACTACTATATCCATTCTGTAAGTTGCTTTAGGGAAAGAAGCAATTTTCACTTCTATGTCTTTTAGTGTTCCTATCACAGGAACTTCCCTGTTGTCCATATCATAACAAATCCCAGTAGATGTGGTGACCTAAAGGCCCAATTCCTTCATGACATGATAAGACATCACATTTTTTGTAGCTCCAAAATTAATCATGCAATTTTTACTAAGAACTATTAACCATTAAGGTGATATAGAATGGTTCAATAGATAATGGTTTTTGGGTGATTATGTTTCCAATGTAGATATTGGAAAATTCTTTTCTTTTTTCTTTTCCTTTCACTTGTGGACTGTCCACTCTACTATCATTTGGTTTCAAAGGTATTTTCTCTTGGTTGGAAAAATATACATCATCTATCCCTCTTAAAAGTGCCAAAGCAGCTGTTTTGTGCTCCCTTATTTTTAGCATCTCCATGAGTGGGACTGAGACTTTCATTTGGGTCAGAGCATGTTTCATGTCAAAAAGGGGCAATTCAAAGGACATATCACTCATCTTTTTCACTTTCTTGGATTTATCATTGGGTACTAGTTCCTCCTTTGCTTCTTCCCTTTCAGCATGATCAGAAGAAGGTCCTTCTTGTTTTTCATGCTTGTCACATTTAGTTTCCTTGACATGAGAATCCTCAGTAACTTGAGGTGAATCTTTTCTAACATAGACAGGGGCAGACTTTCCTTGAGCTGGTTGCACTATTCTATTTCTTAGCTTGTATGCATTTCTTGCTTGATTAATTGCTGCAACAGTCAAAGACCTCTTTTCCTCATTAGTGGGAGTCTTAAAATGAAAATGTGAGTTGTCACTTCCCACTATATTTATAGTTTCTTGTGAAACACTATCAATCTAATCACTTTGATAGGGTGGATTCTATGATTGATATTTAAAACAAGAATTATTTTATGTACACAAATTATCAGAAGATGATCCAATATCATAAAACCATGGGTATGGTTTCTTTACTGTGAACATATTTATGGCAGGGCCTTCTTGTTCTCTTTCTTTTGTTTGATCAAACAAAGCCTGGGATACTACACATTGATAGGAAGAATGTGGCATATTGCAAGCATCACATCAGGAAGTGTTCTCAACATAGTTGGCACTGTTCCTTTTTAGGAGATCTGGGGTTTCTTTGGCTTTTGGGTTATCTTGTCCATCAAGGACTGGTTTGCTATTCTTCCAATTTTTTTTATAAGGGTAGTCTCTTAGATTAGGTTGTTTGTCAAACCTTTGGTTAGTGTACTTGTTGTCACGGTACCCTCCCCTATCATTTTTATCCATTTTAGCAGCAAGGTTTTTCACTGCACTCACTAGTTTATCTACTGTATCATCTTCTTTGACATTTTTGTTGGTTGATCCCTTTTCCTTTAAAAGTTTATTGTCTTCCCTCTTCCCAAATTTTCCTGATGCTCTTCTATTACTTTCAATGTCAATAGCTATCTTATAAACATCTCTTAAAGTATTTGGGTTCTTATCTCTGAGTAAATAGAACATTTTACCATTAGCAACATTGATATAAGTGGTAAGACATACTTCCTCATCTAACCTTAATACTTGGAAAAGTTTATTCATGGCCTTTTGAAATCTACTATTAAAATCAGTCGTACTCTCATTAGGGAACTTTTTAATGTTATTGAATTCATTTAACATGTATCCATAATTTACATGTTCTCTATGTTTTTCCCTAAAAGACTTTACAAATTCATCCCAAGAAGCAATACTATCATTTGGTAAATTTATGAACCAATCCCTTGCACCTTCTATTGATGATTGAACAAAAAGATTCATAATGACATCCTCATTTTCAATTTCAAAGTTAGGTAACTTATCACTAAAATATTTTAGATGATCCTCACAAGTAACAACATTATTTCCTGTGAACTTGGGAATTTTATCTCTTACCTCATTGGGGATCACATTAGGGTGACCAGGAATGCCTTCAAAGAAGAGAGCTCTATATTTTTTCATATGGATAGGTCTCCTTTGGAAATCTCCAAGCACATTGTTGTCACCTAGTCCAGTGGCTCCTCCTTGATTTTGAACGGGTGGGGGAACACTTTGTTTGAGGTTGGAGACTTGAATGCTTGGGCCAAAACCAACAACTTGAGCATTTGAATTCAAACCAGAAGGTTGCACTTTAGGATTAGCCCCTTGATTATTTGGGATTGGGCCAGCAGATTGCTTTTTTTTTGTGTCCCATGATCAACTGGCATAGAGCTACTTGCAGAAGTGTTAGTAGTAGAATGTAGAAAAGCTATCTTCATTCTCATATCATCTGCAGTAGCCTCTAATTGCAATTTCTCCAGTTTTTTGGCAAGGTCCTCTTTAGCTTTTCTAGATTTTTCAAGTTCAATATCAACTTGAGACATTCCTACAGGGATGGTCAAGTTTTTCTTAGGCTCCTCTATAGTCACACAAACAATATTTTTCTTACCTTGGTTGGGAACCTCCTTTGTATTTGTCTTAAGCTTTGCATTCTGCTCAATCTCATATGGGAACAGTTACCCGATGACAGGCCCTTCCTTCTCAAATTCATCCTTGTCAGGATTCAAGATTTTATTTGGGGCTTTGTTCCTCAACTCATCAAGGTTACCAAACAATTCTATATTCAAACCTTTAACCTCTCTTAGGATTTTAGCCTTGAGGTCATTCCTTCTAGTCTCAGCTAAGAGATCTTCTCTTTCCACTAGTAAGTCATATAGATTTTGTCCATGTTTATTCTCTGCTTCAGCTATTTCCTTTTCTTGTTCTTTCTTTCTCCTTTTTAATGCCAGAACCTCATCCTGCAACTTATCAGAATCATATGATGTTGTTTCAGAAGTAGAAGTTGATGACATGTAACTGATTGAATGTTTGATAATATTAAGTTGAAAGATAATGCAAGTCATTAAATCAATTAATGGACTATATTGTCATTGATGTCAACTTCATACCATCTGTATGGTCATGTACATAATGCCAAAGACTTTAGAGAACCAAAAGAACCAAAGTTATGCTTTTAGAAATGCATAAAAGTCAAGTATTCACTAAGTGACAAACAACACCAATAGAGTGCACATTGATAGACAGAGAAAAGAAGAACAGTCACAGTGATACCCGACAATCAGAATAATAGAGTTGCCCGACAAAGAAAACTACAGAATGTTCGATGAGAGAAGTCAGAAGGTTTCTCGACGGACGGAGATCATGACGCTAACTAGAGTCTTGTCGATGGATCAGTCGGTTGTCACTGACGACTAACTGCAGTGGTGACTAACAGAATCGAGAGTTTAGAAAATGACAAAATATCTAGCTGGAAGAGATAAAAATAGACTTAACTGGTTGTCTACTTTTTTTTATTCGACCAGAGATAAGTGATTGATTTAAAGATAATTTGCACAGTTGGCAAGAAGATATCTATGAGACAAATCAAGAGTTATGCTTTAATTCTAATTGGCTGGATTGTTTATCATGCCAAGAATCAAGAATCAAGAATCAATGAATATTATGTCTATATAAGAGACAAGCTTAATTCATTTATGAATGGGATTAAGGGGAGTGAATAGAAAGAGGATGTTGAAGAGAAACTGATGAAGAACAACTTCATGTAGTGCTGATCAAATAAGATGAAGGAAGAGTTAAGTAATTCTACAGACACCGAAAAACAGTGAGCACAACATCACAGAGCAAAAAGTATGGAGCACAAGGATTGAATTGAAACATTGGTCAGAGAGGTAATGTACTTAAATAGATCTGAAAATTAGTAATTCAAAATTGCAATATGAACAGGTCATAGTGTTTCAGTTTAACCATTGAAGCATCAAATCTCTTAATCGAGAAGGACTTAACAGTCTTCTATATATTGAGGTACATCTCAAGGAGTGCCAAAAAGGTTGATTCATTAAAGTAGCATTGGACTTGCCCGATACCTATTGACAGTCTAAGGAGGCTGATTCAAGGATGGTAGCAATAGATGCCCAATACTAAGTGACAACCTCTATGTATAAAATTGTCTAACAAGGTCACACTTAACAGTGTGTTTGTAACCTTTAACAGGGTTGGCTCCTAACAGGGCTCACTTCAGAAGAGTGAAAATTTGGGGTACCAGTCCTAGTGGTTTTTCCCTTAACAGGGTTTCCACGTTAAAATTCATGTGTTATGTGTGTATGATTCATTTATTTATTGTCTTGCATCTTACATAGATAACTCTGGATTGATTGGTATACTCTGCTTATTTACTGAGTTTCGGTAAATAGTTATACTGCTTATCGATAATCAAGAAAGAATAAGGATTGATAGAGAAAACTGACAGACAATTAATCATTATTAGTATTTCATGGCATGCATCTTGTAGGGACATATTAATATGAGATTTATTGATTGGTGGTTAAGTTTGAAGGATAAATTTTTGAGGCCACTGATTCACCCCCCCCTCTCAATTATTACTAACAATTGGTATTGGAGTTTGTGTGCTTAGAAAGGAAGGTTTCAAGACCTAAATCAAGATCACAAGATGAACAGATGAGATGTGCCCAATTTGAAAAAAGACAACTTTGCTTCATGGAAAAGTAGGATAAGACTCCACTTATCAGGTATTGGTAATGATGTTACTCAATTCCTAGATACTGAATATGTGTTGCCCATAGGAGTATTAAGAAAAGATCAATTGAGAGAGAAGAATGAGTACAACTACATAGTCATAGAGCTTTCTTCCTCACTCTCTGATGCTGAATTTGAAGATGTCAAAGACTGCAAAACTGCAAAGAATATGTGGGACAAACTGAAGCTTGTACATGGAGGTGATACAAATGTTCTGAGAGACAAGGTAGAAAGCCTTAGAGGAAATTTTTATGATCTTAGAATAAAAGGAGAAAGCATCACATAGTACAACACAAGAATCAAAGAAGTAGTCAATTTTATATGAGGAGTTGGAGGTACACTTGAAGAGGAGACGGTGGTAAGTAAAATCTTAAGAACCTTACTGCCTATATATGCTATTAGAGTTTCTACCATTCAAGGAATGAGAGCAGTAGCAAAAAATATAGTTACTCTTGATAGCTTAATTGGTAGAATGATTTCATTTGAGATGAATATTTTTGATAATAGTGTCTTACCAAACTTAGAGTCTGCATTTAAATCTTCTATGAGAATAAGAAAATCAAGTCAGAGACACGCATCTAGAAGAGATAGTGAAAGTGAAAGTGAAGAAGAAGATCTAGATGAAATAGAAGCACTTATGGTGAGAATAATGCAAAGAAACAAAGGTAAATACAAAGGCAAGTTACCACTTGTATGCTTTAATTGTAAAGAGATTGGACACTTGTTGCAAGATGTCCTAACAGAAGAAAAGATGATAGAGTTAATGAAAGATCTTTTGAGAAGAAATTTGACAGAGGTGATAACAAAGATTACAGAAGTTACCGACAATCAGAAAGAAGAGATACCCAAGAATACAAGGACAAAGGAAAGAAAGCTAGCTACCTAGCTTCTTGAAAAGATGAAGATACTAACATTGAACCTGATGAAGACATCGAGATGGTGTTTTTGGTTGTGAAAGATGATTCAGATGAAGATGAAAGGTATGTAGAAACTGCACTCATATCTAAGGTTAGCAAGAATGACATCTGGATTATAGATAGTGGTTGCACTCACCACATGACTAGTGACCAAGAAAATTTTAACACTTTTGAGTATTATATGGTGGTACAATAAGAATGGGTAATGATACACCTTGTCCAGTTGAAGGTAAAGGAGCTATAATGTTGAATAACCTAATTAAATGTGAAAATGCTTATTGGGTAAAAGGAATGAATTATAATTTGTTGAGTGTTTTTCTGCTAAATAATTCAAGTCCCGGAGTAGCATTTGAGAATAAGAAGGCAAAGAACTTCAATGAATCAGGAAGATTGATTGGTACCGGTGAACACACAAAAGGTAACTTATTCTATCTGAATGATACTAACCACTTTCTTAATGACTGGAAACGAAGACATATGGTTGTGGCACAAAAGATTGTCATGTGAATTTTGACAACATGATGAAAATAAGCACAAGGAGAAATGTAAGAGGCTTACCAACAATGTCAAAGCCCTATAACATCATGTGCAAGAATTGTCAAAAAGGTAAGATAACAAAGTCTAGTTTCAAAAGTAAAACCCATACATCTGAAGATATTATAGAATTAGTCCATACTGATCTATGTGGACCAATGAGGACAAAGAGTTATTATGGAGATAGATATTTTATTCTCTTTGTTGATGATTACTCTAGAATGATGATAGTTATGTTTCTAAAAGATAAATCTAAAGCATTCAAGATGTTTAAATGGTATAAAGCTATGGTAGAAAAAAAAAGTGGTAAGGATTTGAAATGCTTGAGATCAGATAGAGGAGGAGAGTTTATATTAGATGAATTCACTAATTTTTGCAATGAGCATGGTATAAAAAGATAGGTTGTTGCACCAAGAACACCACAACAAAATGGGATTGCTGAGAGAAGGAACAGATCCATGGTTGATTGTGCTAGAACACTGATGATAGAGAAAGGCATCACCCAAATATTCTAGAGGGAAGCTATCAGTATTGTTGTCTACACATTAAATTGAGTACAATTGAAGAAGGACACAAAGAAGACACCCTATGAGCTATGGTATGGTAAAACACCCAATGTAAGTTACTTTAAAATCTTTGGTAATCAATGTTATATCTTAAAGGATGATAGAAATGGAAGGCTTGATGCCAAGAGTTGTGAAGGTATCTTTCTAGGGTATTCCACCAAAATCAAGGCTTATAAATGTCTTATTAAGGCCTCTAACAAAATTGTTGAAAGTGAAAATGTAAAGATAGATGAATTTGCAGAAAAGAATGAGCTAGAAAGCACAAAAGAACCAGAGGACTACAACAATTTTGTATACTATGAAGAACCTAACACTCTGCCTAAGCAACAGTGCTTAATTCCAGAGCAACAAAATGTTGTAACCGATGGTCAGGCTGCAAATACCGATGGTCAGGATAATGATCAAAATAATGTGCAAGGTGATGAAGAACATAATGAAGGACAAAATGATGATCAAGATGATAGACAAAGAGTTGAACCAATTATTTGTTAGAATAGTCCCAAAGGATAACTGAGAGGGGGGGTGAATCAGTTATCAGTAACTTTAATTCTTTTTACTTCCTTAACTTCATAATACAATAAAGTAAATGCTTAATCAGATAACACAGTACACAACACACAATTTGATTACAAGGAAACCAAATGGTAAAAACCCCGGTGGGAATTAACACCCACAATAAACTATACTTGTTTATAGTAATCATTGTTAGAAGATATTTCAACCCTGTTAGGAGTTGTACTTTACAATGCAATAAGTATAGTGACCTGGTTAAGGGTCAGACCCTGTTAGGATTCTTTTACAAATAACCCTGTTAGGGGTGGTGGACTCACTGTCCAAAAGCTCACTGCTTCAATGGTGAAGGATACAACCTTCTGTATAGTAGATATGAACTATATCTGATGATGAATTGTAGAGTAGACCTGTTTTCTTGATTAGTTCTAGTGTATTACAATATTTCACTTCTTCTTCACATAGACTCTTGATGAATGAACCAACTTTGATAATCTTCTTTGTACATATTTTTGTCTCTTTTCGTATTCATTCACACTTAGCGTATCACAAATGACTTGCTATAAGTATCTTCCTCAAAGTGTGAGATCATGGGACCTGTAAGAAAACTCTTCATAACATCCTCGTCGGCTCTACTAAGCACACAAGCATAATTACAAATGTGCAAGTATAAACTATATAGATGTGATGCTTCACAAAGTCGGCCTCACCAATTTATCTCTAACTTTGAAATCTTCTTCAAACACGTTTGGCACCTTTAGAAAACTATCATCAACTCATAACTAATCATGAGTATACACATACATATCCTAAAGATAGGTGCAACTCAAGAAACACGTTACATACGTCGGCTCTGAACAGATACTCTTCCAGAACTATAACTGCCAATAACAGAATTACACAACTTAACTAAAACATCATATATGGATCTACGTGTATGAACATAACATAATAAACATGTCCACAACATGTATCTAACCACACAAGTATTCATGTCATCATTCTGATAAGTACATACAGAATCATTATTGTGTATTATATGTTGTCATCAATGACAAACATACAATCAATCAACTGCTCAGAATCAAATCTCCAACAATCTCCCCCTTTGACATTGATGGAAACATATGATACTAAAATTTTCCTATGTTCATGGTGTCCTCTTTCTTTTACAATCTTCGCAATATCCTCATCAAGGATTCCTCTATACTGCTTCAATTCTTTTGACTATGTTTATGTTCCATGTATATACTCCCCCAGAGTATATGCTCCCCCTTAGTACATACTCTCCCTTACTATATACTCCCCCTTTGAAATCAATGGAAAAGGGAACCATAAATCATTAGGCATAGGTACTACTCCAAAAGTAGAGTAGTCAACCATTCATCAGTCGCTTAATGACTGATGATCTTGCTGCTTCTTCTAAACAGACTCAGGAGAGGGAATTACTCCCAAATTCTCCCTGAGATACTCAAAAGTATCCTTTGATAAGGGCTTTGTGAAAATATCTGTCAGTTGTTCTTTGGTTCTCACATAGTCCAATTTTACTTCTTTGCCTGCAACCTTTTCTCTCAGAAAATGGTACTTGATCTCTATGTGTTTTGTCTTTGCGTGCATCACAAGGTTCTTAGACATGTTGATAGTGCTAGTATTATCACAATGAATAACAATAGGATAATCAATATTAATATCAAAGTCTTTAACCATCTGCTTGATCCAAACCATGGTTGAACAATTTAGTACTATTGTGACATATTCAGCTTCTGTTGTTGGCTAAGAAATACATTTCTACTTCTTTCTTATCCAAGAAACCAACATGTCTCCAAGAAATACTGCTCCTCCTGAAGTGCTCTTCCTATCATCAATACAACCTGCCCAATCTGCATTTGTATACACATGAAGTTGTACATTCTCTGATTTAGGATACCATAAACCATAGTCTATAGTTCCCTTTAGATATCTGAATATCTTCTTGATTGCCATTAGGTGATTATGCTTGGGTTCAGCTTTAAATCTTCCCACAATGCCAACTGCATTAGATATCTTAGGTCTAGATTGAGTTAGATAAATGAGTTTACCAATCATAGATTTGTACAATGTCTTATCAACTGCTGTGGAATCATCATCTTTTGAAATATTGCTTCCTGTAATCATAGGAGTGCATATTGGCTTACAGTCTTCCATCTGGAAGGTCTTCAATATTTCCTTCACATATTTTGACTGATTAATGAATATACCTTTATCTGTTTATTTTACATTTAGTCCCAAAAAGTATTTTATAGGACCAATCATGCTCATTTCAAATTCATTCTGCATTTTTTTTTCAAATGTTGTGCTGAGCTTGTCATTTCCTCCAAAGATAATGTCATCAACAAATATGGCAACTAATAATAATCCATCAGGTGTCTCTCTTGTGAATAAGTTACAATATGCTGCTCCTTTCTTGAATCCAATCTTGGTAATATAACCATCAAGTCTCTCATACCAAGCTCTTAGGGCCTATTTAGGACCATAGAGTGCTTTCTTCAATTTGCATACCATGTATGGTTCATCTAAAAGATTAAACCCTTCAGGATGTTCTATGTAAACTTCTTCCTTCAAAGTCTCCATTAAGAAAGGTTGAATTTACATCCATTTGATAAACTTTGAAGTCTTTGACTGTTGCATAGGCCAAGAACAATTTAATGGCTTCCAATCTTCTCACAAGGGAAAATATATCAGTTTATTCTATTCCTTCTCTCTACGCATATCCTTTACATACCAATCTTTCTTTGTTTCTTACTATTGTACCATCTTCATTCATCTTGTTTCTGAATACCCACTTTGTTCCAATCACATTTTTGTCATTGGGTCTAGGGACCAATTCCCATGTATCATTTTTAATTATCTGATCTAA